>CAJNIZ010044310.1:22330-39200 GCA_905231905.1 Symbiodinium pilosum
CTCGCACCGGTGCGTGGCAGTCAACCCACCCCATGACCAACCTGAGTTCAAGCAATTTAGGGTTTAGTTCCTAAAGTTTTATGGCATCCTGGCGGGGGCCACACAACCCCGGTGCTGAGCAAGAAGCGTAACGCACCAACACCGGGAAAAACAGACGGCAGGAAGGACGTCATCACAAGTCGCATGAGCTCGAGCTATGGCCAGTCGCGCGGGGGCCCAGGCAGCCCCGACTTGGGTCGCCATTCATTCGGGGACCTGGCATGACATGACGTACTTCAAGGTTCTGGCTGCTTTGCCGAAACATCCAACCCCAAAGCAACGATCATCAGCGGTCGCGACGACGCGTGGTTGACTTCCAAAGCTGCATGGTGCTGCCGCACTCTCAATGGTAATGGGCCAGTGCCGGCTTTCTGTGAGGCTGTGTTGTGGCTGTCAGCATTCGCGACGATGTTGGGTTACTGCCGGGGCTGCATGGGACAACATTCGCGACACGATGTTGGGCTACTTCCGAGGCTGCATGGGACAGCCGCGATTTCAATGGTGATGGTCACTGCTGGCTTTCTCTGAGGCTGTCGGGGCACTTCAGCAGCCGCCTGAACACGGCGGCGCAAGGTTGGCTTCAGACGTTATTATGTTCGGCCAAGCGGGGCAGCCTTAGAGGCCCCTACAGCCTCACAGCCTCAGCTAGTGACGCCCAGGGACGTGCCAGCAAAAACCTTCAGGGAACAAGCGGCTTCCCACACGGTCGCATTCTTGCACCGGCAAAAAGTCACAGATCGCAAGGCTGCCAGACACGTTGCTGCTGGGGGTTGCCAGCCCTCACGGAACAAGGGGCTGCCGCACACGTGTCCACGCTTCTGGATGTTGTAACAACCCTCACAAATCCAAGGGCTGCCAGATGGGCTCGTGGAGGTCCCAGGGATATCCAGGGATGTGCCAGCAAAAGCCCTAACGGAGCAAGGGGCTGCCGCACACATGTCGGCCGAATTGGTCTGGAATTGGTCTGGAAACGACAGACTGGTCTGCCGCAGAAGTCAGTCTGGGAGACGCGTTGCCGTTGGCAGGTGTTGAGGATCCTGAAGGTCCATGATATCCGGGCATGTGACAGCAGAAACCCTCACTGAGATCCCAGGCATATCCAGACATGTGCCAGCAAAAATCCTCATGGAACAAGGGGCTGCCGCACCCATGTCGGCCGAATTGGTCTGGTCTGGGAGCACAGAGGAAGGCGTCCTGAAGTGTCAACAGAAATGGTCTGGGAGCTACTGAAAAAGTTTCAGAAACGGTCTGGCAAAGGCTCAGAAACGGTCTGGGAGCCACTTGGGAGGCCCGGGAGGCCCCTGAAACGGCCTGAAAGTGTCAAAATGTCAATTTTGAGCGTTTTTAATCGCTTTTTGGCTGCAGAGGGTAGGGGGGTGCTCCAGGAGGTTCCCAGGGACGCAGCAACAACTCTTGGGTTTAGGGTTTCTACCTTTACACCTCTGTGGGAGGGGCCTGGCGGCAGTCGCCGAGCCCTCAGCTAAGACTTTGGGGTTTAGGGTTTGGGGTTTTTAGGGTTTGGGGATTAAGGTTTAGGGTTTAGGGTTTGGGGTTTAGGGTTTGGGCCCCTACTAAATAAAGACCTCAACCCGGCTTCAACCAAAAAAAACTTAGCACTAAAGCCCAAACCCTAAACCTTGAGTTATAACTTAACAGCAAAAACACTAAGCCTTGAAAACCCTCGACCTACACCCCTAACCCCTAAACCCGAAGCCTAAATCCTAAACCCTAAACCCCTTATGAACCCTAAACCCCCAAAAGCCGAGCATCTCCATCTTCATCCTCCCGGTCGGAAAGCGCCTCGCGATCGCCTCGCCTTTGTAGGCTTTCTTAAGGATTAAGATTTGAGGTTTTAGGGTTTAGGGTTTTATAGTTTAGGGTTTTGCGGGTTTAGGGTTTAGGATTGAGGTTTTAGGGCTTAGGGTTATGAGGTTTTAGAGGTTCAGGGTTTTGTAGGTTTAGCGGTTTAGGGTTTTAGGGTTTTAGGGGTGTAGGGTGTTGGGGTTTGAGGGTTGAAAGGATTGGGCTAAGTGGTTAGGGGTTTAGAAGTTCAGGGTTGCTGGTTTGGGTTTTATACGAGGTTCAAGGTTTAGGGGTTAAGGGTTCAAGGGTTTTGGATTTCAGAGATTTACGTATGAAGGGCTGAAAGCTAACAGGTCTTGGGGTGTAGGGGTGCAGCTTCACAAGATATTCTGGGTTTAGGGTTTTAGGGCTTTAGGGTTTTGGGTTTAGAGATATAGTAGTTTGTGTCCCAAGGTTTTGTGGTTTAGAGGTGTCGGGCTGAAACTTCCGGGCTCAGCGGGTTCTTATCGAATGTTGTTTAGAACGAATACAAATCCCTGAGAGTACAAGTATCCAATAAACATCTACTTCTCAAAGCCTGTACTACAAGTGCTACTATCCAAAGCCCGATTTCTTAGACATCGTTGGCTTCTTGGACCCTCTGGGCAAAGGTGCAGCTGGTTTTCCCAAGGACTTGCAGGGATTATGCGGCAACTCTACCGTGTGCTGTATCAGAATGATGTCTGAGGGTTTAGGGTTTAGGGTTTGGCGTTTAGGGTCCTATGAACCCAAAACCTGTTGGGCCCACTGGGGCCCCGCATTTTGATAGGGGACTTGGCCTAACTTGCTCCTGCATGAGTGTGGGAAAACCGCCATATATCCCTAATCCGTAAACCCTAAACCCTAGACCCAGAACCCTAAACTCTTAACCCCAAACCCTGAACCCTAAACCCCAATACCATACACCTGGTCCAGGGTTTTAGGGTGCACCTGAGCCCCAGAAGTAGGTAAAATAATGGCCCAAATCACCTAAAAGTAGCCCAGAAGGCCACTATTCTACATATTTTTGGGGTCCTAAACCCTAAACCCAATATAAGCCCTAGTAGTTTCCATTTTCTTTTCCAGTATTCTACATATTTTTGGGGTTCAGGTAGGCTCTAGGATTTGCTTAGGGGAGCCCAGCCCTGGCATCGTCCAAGAGCGGGATGCCGCAAGACCTAAAGTGACGAATAGGTTAGGGTCAGGGTTAGGGTAGGGTGTAGGGTTATGTGGTTTAGGTTTAGGGGTTTAGGGTTTAAGGGTATAGGGTTAGGGTTTAGCGTTTAGGGGAAAATGGTTAGTTTATAGGGTTAAGATTACAGGGCTTCCAGTCCCCAACCCCCAACCAGTACCAAGGACCCTGGGACCATCCTAGCTATATACCTCTTTCAGGGCTCTCTTTGTACTGGCCTTTGGTTAGCTAGGAATGAAGGAATGGACCCTAATAGTAATCCTTATATAAGCCATTATGATAGTTTCCATTTTCTTTTCTATTCCTTCATTCCTAGGTAACCAAAGGCCAAGGAGTCCGCACCCTATTTGTTTAATGAACCCTAACCCTGCGCTTGAAGCCCACAGGCTGCTACGACCACCCCGGAGGTGCGCGAGGCCCAGCATGGACATGTCGGAACCTGGGACCTGCAACGATCACAGCTGAATCCAACTCTGCAATATCATCGGCTGTAAACCTGGTGGCATTCGAAGGTGCTGTCAGTGCCGGCGTAACTTCTCCCAAAGTAGGAGGGCTAGCCGTGGACATACCAGATTCACCTGCGGAGCCCATCGTGCCTGCAGGATTGATGGGAAGTGGGGTCCAAGACACGGCGGGATCTAAGGCTACGGTTAATAACCTAAAGTTAGTAGCAGAACACATGGAAAAACGCAATACGTTTTTGCTTTAGCTATGCAATCGAGTATAATAGATGCAGGATCCTTACAGTAGTCTCTGTATAACCTATGATAGTGTTGTCCATTTTCCTTGCCATTCCTTCATTTCCAGCTAACCAAAGGCCAGTGAAAGGTTCGGGTAGTATAAACCTCAACCCACGACAAGCTGATCTTCGCGGGTTTGGGATGCCTCCGACCTGGAAGCCCTGCGGATCACGCTCAAGTGTAATTTGGGTACGTTCTGGGACACTTGCGCCAAGCCCCTGAGAATCTGCAAACCCCAAACCCAACATGCTCAAACCTGGACCTTCAGGTTTCACAGCAGCCTTTACTGGGTTGCTGTTAAGGAACTTAATTTAAGTCACTATATAGTGGGAAACCCTATTAATCACTATATATATAAATATACCCATCATGGTAACTTAATTTAACTTCCTTCAAAGCAACCAAGGTATTGCACTAGCCCTGAGCCCTAAACCCTGAGTCCTAAACCCGAACTAGTAGTAGTTTCCATTTTCTTTTCCATTATCCCTAGATAGCCCTTTCCAATCCCCTCGGTTTAGGGGCTAGGCTTTTTGATTGAGTGGTCTAGCGCTTAGGGTTTCGGGCTCAGGGCTTTTCCTTGCCCACAGGATCCAAGTGACCAGAAATGACGCAATTGGGCTTTAACAGTAGCCACACGGTTGAGGTTTTATAGTTTAGGGCTTGCATATGTTTACTAGGTACTGGGGCCTTCAGGGAAATGGAGGGCCTCACTTCAGAAAAGGGCCTTTCTCACGAGCGTTCTTATTCTTTGTTGATTTGTGTCAGTGCCCTTAATTTTGAGAAGCTTCCATCAACTTCCTTCCCCCTATAAACCCGAAACCCTATATCCTACATCCTAAACCCTAAGCATTGAACCCTGAACTCTAAACCCTAAATCCTAAACCCCAAGCCCTAAAGCCTGAACTCTAAACCCTAAATCCTAAACCCTAGGCCCGAAGCCCTAAACCCTGAATTCTAAACCCTAAGCTCAAGGTCCTAAGCCCCACGCCCCAAACCCTAAACCCAAAGCCCTAAACCCTAAACGCTTCATGCTTGGGACATGGCAAGTCCATTCTTCGGGCTTCTGCTGCACCTTGTTTAAGGTTTAGGGTTCAGGGTTCGAGGTTCAGGGAAGGGTCTAAGGTTTAGGGTTTAGGGTCAACAGGGTCCAGGCTTTCAGATCTACGGTTTAGAGTGTACTTGGAATCTGGATGTCCTACTTTTTCGGGTATACCCTACAAAAATGGAGGACAGAACCCCAAAAAGGAAGTACATCTAAACCCTAAACCCTAAACCCTAAACTCTAAACCCTACTGGGTATGATTTAGACTTTAGGGCCTTCATCTCATTGAGCTCTCCCAGGGGTTCCAAAGGACTCTCCCCGTATAGGGTTTAGGGTTTAGGGATTTGGGGTTTAGGGTTTAGGATTTGCACGTTCTCCTTGGTTGGACTTATTTCGAACTCATCAAAAAAACTAAGGGGGGAAGCTAAGGAATCGACTATGTCAAGACCGTAGACCCAAACGACCTTCAGTTTCAGGGTTTCATATATCAAAGATCTGAACCAAAGGGTTCTAAATTGCAAATTTAGGCCTACTGTATTCCTTCCCTACGAAACAAATATGCCTTTTCTGACAAATAACACGCAAAAACAAACTGACTTGGAAAAAGGAGCTCCCGCCAATCCTCAATTCTTCGTTGCTCGAACTTATGTTCATGAGTATTTCCAAAATAGGGGGACCCCTTGCGCATCCAAGACATGACCTTGCATACTCGCAAGGTAGCTTCCATAACTAGGAGGACACCAGCCTAGACTCGCATATATCATAATCCTTATAGTTATACCCCAGAAAACAAAAGAGATTGCGCGGATGGGTGAAACCTCAGGTGGATAGTTGCCAGGTGACCACCCTCAAAAACATGAGGCTGACACGGGGCCTGTATTGGGGAAGCAACCCCTCACACCCTAAACCTTAAACCTCGCTATCACTAAGGCTCTAAGGACTCATATTTTGAGGATTTTAGGCCCAAAGACCATACTATAAAGCTTTGGGCAATTTTTGAGCTGTAGAGTATCCTCAGTGAGTTCGAGCTTCCGGAATCTAGATATGCACCTGGCAGCTTTCCAGGCTTCGCAGTCTCAGGCGCAGTAGCCGCAAAGAGCTAAGCGTCCCAGGCTTCCGCTCGATAGTTTCGTGCCTTTGGTCGGCAATGAACAATTTTAGCGGATGCAGCCTGGAGTAGCCGGTCTCTATTCGGGCCCATCATGTCGTCAACTGGCTGCTCCTGCGCTCGTACTTGGCTGTGTGCCTCTTTGTTCACGTGAGGCCGTCCCAGCTATATACAGGGTTTAGGGCTCAGGGATTTAGGGTTTGGGGCTTCATGGGGCAATATAGGGTTTAGGGCTCCCTAAATAGCCCCATGCAAGTAATATAGGGTTTAGGGCTTAGGAACCCAAATAGCCCAAGGTATGCAACATAGGGTTTAGGATTTAGTGTTTAGCGTGTGGGGATCCAAACAACCCAATGTGTGTCATATTCACAGACTTTATGGCTGAATGTAGGTTTTTCCTGTCTACTTTGATCCCTAGCGAAATTGGGACCCTCTGACACGACCCGCAATGCAATTCGCACTTCAGACTTCTGCAAGAGCCCGCAGAATCAATCCGAAAACACTCCATCACGCAGCACGGAAAGTCCTAAACCCACAAACCCTCCCCTTTACAGTCCGAAAGCTTTCTTCAAACCTCTGCACGCTCAGCAGCCCACGTCGAAGTTCGTCCCGGCGAAGCCACCACGAATTACTACTGGTCTTGCGCTCCTTTCCGCATAACAGCCCTTTTCGCCAGAGTTTAGGGTTTGATGTTTAGGATATATGAGGTTGCTACAGTCCATATGGATCGTGGGGTGGAAGTTTGGATTATATGGGGGCTTATCGGGATTAATATTCTTCATATGACTGATGGATATGGGTTCCTGATTAATTAGGGACTATACAAGGGATTATGCCCTAAACCCTAAACCCTAAACCCTAATTATGCTAGAGTACCAAAGTAGGTCATATGAGATTGCCGGAAAATTCTGTTGAGGCTTTGTGTTGATTCAAACGCGAAACCTTAACCCTCCATGTAGAAGTTTCCCGAAATTACTGTTCCCAAAATGGGGGAAATTAATATAGGGCCGCGTATTATAATAGGAACCTAAATATAGGACCCCGCATTGACAGTAATTTAGGACAATCCCCATGTAGGGATGGCGCACAAGAAGTTAAAAGCCTAGGGCGGCCCTCCAAACAGAAAGAACTGTTAAGACTAGGTGTGGTGTCTAGAGTTTAGGGTTTAGGATGTAGGTAAGAGGTAGGCATATCGCGAAACACTAAAGGTATCTAGAATAGTATACTTGCTTTAGGGTTTAAGGTTTCGGGTTCAGGGCTTCAAGATGTTACGGGGTCATGGCTTGGGTTGCAACCTACCTACTCTGAAACGCTCTGTACTACTCCCGTACATATAGCCCCCCTTAAGTAGATAGAATATGGAGTATATGGGGATCTTTTTGTGATATACCCGAAGCCATATTCTATCTACGTAAGGGAGACTTTAGACCCAGCTGCAATGGTAGAATCTTTTCCATTTGATTCTCCATTATTGGTAAGCCCCAACGCTTTGGGGTGTAGGTTGCAACAGGCCCACACGGGGTAGAAGGGGGTTATGCCTTTAAATCTCCATGAGGCCATGCTCTCTTGTTGGGTGTCCTATAGTTTACAACCTGGCATGTAACCCCTAATACAATCTGTATGGGTTAAGGTTTAAGGCGTTACGCTGCGCAAAATCGTGGTCCCTTTTTTGTCCCCATCAAACTACGGCCGAAGCGTACTTCGAACGGGACCATAACTTTGACAAATCACTGTTTTAACTGTCTCAGGCTCGAAACTGTTATGCGATGTTACAGGCATGCGTAGACGGTTGTAGCTCCCCTCATCCATCTTGCTCGGCGTAGACGTCCAAGTCAGAAAAGGCTTGCGGCTTAGAACCCTAAATCCTGGAGCGCTAGGTCCAAGGCCCCAACTCCAACTCCTAAACCCTAAGGCCTAAACCCTAACCATTTTTTGGAGGGGGGAGGGCCGGCAAGGATAGTGCAGGGCTTGAGGTAGAGGATGTACGTACGTAGGTATGTGATTATCCATGTCTTTTCCCTCAGGATCCAAGCACTCAAATAGTACGGCCTTAGGCCCCAAACGCCATAATCTGGATCGTTTTTGGTATTTAGAAAAGAATTACCTGGGTACTTGGACTCTTAGGCATTTGCAATACCTGCGGACGTCAAACTCGCTATGCTCTGCTCCTGGCGAAGGCTGCGAACGTGTCGGCAGTCACTCCTGCATCATGGAAGGTCGCATTTTTGTTGGGCTGACGGTTGAGGGCTAAGCTTTCAGGTTCCCGGCGTTTAGGATTCCTTCCCCGCCGCCACCGCCACCCCCCCGCAAGTCCTGAAGGTATTGATTGTCCACCCTGGTTTCTCTTGTCTACTGCCGTTGGGTTCCTGGAGCCTTTCGTCTGGTCCTTTCTGCCCGTGCATAATCCTCCATGGATGTTGCCCGGACGGCTATGTGAATTCAGAGCAATCCGTGTATTCCGAGAGCTCTGCTACCACGTTGAGACAGGCAGTCAAGAGCCTCCGTATTTTGAGGCACGGGAGTGCTAGTATATCAATGCTTCAGCGAGCTCTCTTTTCTGTGGTCTTCAGCTCAACATGAGGCGGCGCGCGTGCTAGCGTTTAAAACTATGGCGTTGCACAGCCCCCAAACTATGTTCCAGTTACATACGCCCCTGCAGTAGGGCTTGAGATTTTGACGTTGGGCTCCCTTAACTCTGAACCCTATAAACTGCGTTGTGTGAAGGTACCTTGACTTTCCAGAGCCCTTCTTTTGGGATCGGCTCCTTCGGGCTCAAGAGTTTGGGGTTTAGGGGTTTAAGGTCTAAAGTTAAAACCCTGCATCCCAAACTCTTAAGTCTTAAGCTGTGCACACTTTCTAGGGACCCATGAAAGGCTCTACGTTCCGCAGATGGTTGGAAACAAGCCACCAAGGCTTGTGCAACAAAAGCAACGACAAACAACTAAAAGCGTCTCACGACAAAAAAAAAAAGATAAAAAAAGACCCCTGATTCTTGGAAGCTCCAAGCCTCAAACAAAACCCGAAACCTCATACATCCCTAAATAGCCATACATGTCCTTGTAGATCCCTATGCACGCCTAGATAGCTTTGCAGAGCGCCCTCAGACGGACCGGTTCATGCTTGGCAGCCCCACGTGTCCTTCCGCATCTAGCTTCTGCGGCTCTATCGGCAGGAGTTCTGCGCCAAAGTACCTGGTCCGCAAACCATAATCTAGCATTCAGTGACTTAGGCCTTAAGCTCTAAGGATTCAGGGTTTACTCTCTCGGGCGTACGAGGCGCATAAGCAATGATTGCGGCTGTTGGCGTGGCACCTGATGTACTAACCGCCAGTAAGTGAGTGGTTTAGGATTAGGGTTCTGCATACGAGAGGGCGTTCTCATGTGACTACTTTCCAAGATGCAGCGCCCTTGGTTGGGAATGTTGGCTGGGAATGGAAGAGTGGAACATGAAGCAGAAATTACTACTGTTACCCATGATCTACTATGAGGCTCCGTTCCTTCGCAACCCCAAACCCTCAACCCTTAAACCCCACACCCTAAACCCTACTTCATTCCTTGCTAACCAGACGTAAGTCACGTGGAGCTTTCCTCGAAGCAGGGGGCCCTTAGGGACCTCTAGCATCCCAAACTTCTTTCGTTGTCAATCTTGTTGTCTCAAGTTTTGTGCTATACCTACCTAGCTCTATATAACCCTATTTGGACACTGTAAGCTGAGTATCCCTGTATAAACTACGAAGGGACCCTTAAACTACCCTAAACCCTAAACCCTACACCTTAAACCCTAAACCTCCAACTGACTGCCTCCAATCCCCTGAGCTTCTCTTAATCAAGGACAACATCCTCAACGAACTGGGTAAGTGCATTCTGAAACAGGGTTTAAGTTTTAAGGTTTAGGGTTAGTAAGTGCATTATGAAACAGTCATGTTCTACAACAAATGCGTTTGGACAGAGGGAATATGGAAGATTGCTTTGTTCATACCTAGTTGACAAATTGCCAGTCTGGACATCGGCATTTGCAGTAGCGCATCTTGAACAATGCCAAGAACTCCAAGAACTCTGGCTGTAACAATTCAGCACGGATGTCACCGCAACTATCCTCCGACCGTACCTCAGTTCCGAACTGCGTGAGACTCTGAAATTTGGCTGTCGGCCATCTTGCTCTCAAGACTGACTGCCCAGGTGGAACGCATCCCCAAATATCATGTCAGCGTACAAACGTTGCAAGACAACTGAGATCTTTCCAAGAGCACGCGGAGAACTGCACGAAGCACCCAAAACCAGTGTTATAGCTCTCCAGAATCTACGTGGCACTTAGGACCCCTACTAAGGGTTAAACCTTAATTACCTAAAATAGGAATATGAGGGAATCCCAAAGGGTTAAGGGTCTAAGGTCCAAGCTAAGTCCCAAGGAGGAATCATTCCAAAATCACCCCCCCCCCCTCACCCAAAAGGAGCCGAAGACCAAGGACGCTCCAGTCTGATTCGAGCCATCCGCGCAGCCAGCAAAAAACTATAGTTCTGCATTTCGCGTGAGCGAGCGCCCGCATAGTATGCTCTGCGGCACACCCTCCACGAAAGAGTCTGTTTCCGAGCGGGGAACAGAAAGCGTCTGCCCTTCACGTCGAGAACACGAATCTCTGCCGCGGCAACTATCGCGATGCCAAATCACGTTGGTAAAGGACGCTCTGCCTCACCTTCGGGCCATGCAGCCGTTCCGCTGGCGTCAGGCATGTTGAGGAATTGTACTTAAGCTTACAACGTATATTGCAAGAAGCCCTCTGTTGGAGGAAGCTCTAAGCCTCGAGCCTCCTAAAACCCTCCTCTAAAGCTCGTGCCCCAGATGCAAGAAGAACTCGCACCCCAAAACCCGCATGGGGCCTACGCCTGTGTAGTGCCCCTTGGAACTCTAAACCCCTACAAAAAACCTTCAGCCCTAAACTGAAAACCCTAATCCCAAAGATCTTAGCCCTACATCCTAATCCCTTCACATTAAACCCTAAGCCTTGAAGCCTAAACCATACATTTGGAAGCAAAAGCCTAAACCCCAACACATCCCAAGGGTACTTGGAGGTCCGTTGTACTTATAACCTGCTTAGTAACTGTAGTTATAACTCAATTATATCTAGGGTAACTGTAGTTATGGGACTTATAGTTAGTTTGTAACTACAATTTGAAAGGAGGGTATAAGTACAACGGACCTCCAAGTAGCCATCCCCAGTCACCTTAGCGCATCGTCGCTGGAGACGCCTAGATGTAGCTTTCCTTGGCCTCGGTAGCCTAAGTTGCAGCTTTCAGTTGCGGTCTAGGGTTCAGGACTTATAATCCCTAAGCCCTAAACCCTAAGCCTTTATCCTGAAACCTAAGCGATGCTAGCTAGGGCTTAGGGCTCAGGATTTTGGACTACCCTCAGCCCTTAGTCCCGAGCCCCAAACCTTATAACTTTAATCCTAAGCCCGAAATCCTAAAACCAAAAACCTTGGAGTCAGGGTCTCGGGCCGCTAGGGCTTTAGGCCAGGGCAGGGTTAAAGGTTCAAGAGCTCAATAGGTAGGGTTTAGGGCTTAACGAGCAGGATAATAATGTGGGTTGACTTCCTCTACTGAAAACTGGATGTTCACAGTATCTTTGGTTGTAGCATCATGGAATTAGATACTGCCCAGCAATGGCTGGATGACAGGTTTGAGATGAATGGATTTGTATATATGGGGTATGTGTATATGTATATATATAGGAGTCCCCCTTAAGTAGATAGAATATGGCTCGGGGTATACTATAGTAAGATCCCCATATACCTCATATTCCATCCACTTAAGGGGGACTATCATGTAAAGAGCCCTTAACCTTGCCTGGTAAATGCCCAGTCGTAGACTGGTACTGTGCGGCGGCAGTACCCACAAAACCCTAAACCCTAAACCCTAAACCCTAAACCCTAAAAACTCACAACTGCATTCACCGCTGAACAAGAGCATCCTGGGTTCCAACCCCCAACCCCCTATACGAGTTTAGGGTTTGGGCTTTATAGGGCTTATAGGGTTTTTAAGGTTTACAGGGTTTATAGGGTTTTTAAGGTTTATAGGGTTTATAGGGTTTAGGGTATGGCCTCCATAGATTCCCTCCCTAGGTGTTACGGGCAGGGATACTTTGGGGAGGGTAAGGCCACCCACTCTACCTCCAAACATGATCCCCATCACTACATTGGGGAAACTCGGGGATTATTACCCTAAACCCTAAAACCCTAAACCCCTAAACCCTAAACCTTAGTAGAGGTTTAGGGGTTGGGGGTTTAGGCGTTTTAGGGTCCAACAAATCTTGCTTGAGCTGTTTACTGGTAGTTATAAGGAACAAGCCCCTGGAAATATGTTCAGGACACCCTAAACCCTAAACCGTAAGCCCTCTTGCGTAGGAAGCCCTTCACTTGGAAGCCAGAACCCAACCTCCAGGTTCCGTGTATTACTACTGTTGATGGAGGAAATCTTGCACCTAGGGTTTAGGGTTTAGGGTTTAAAGTCCTAGGAACTACTATAGTTTAGGGCCAAGGGTGGTGCAAGATTTCATCCATCAACAGTACCCATAGTCTTTATGGCTTGATAAGGTGTAGCTTGTAGGGAGAAAGTAAGAATCAATGACGATGGAGCATTGCATAGAAATTGGGATTTTGTAGAATGACATGAAGGATTATTCGCTGTAGGTGCCGGAACAACTACCGACATCATTGTGAGGTCCATGTGAAATACCTCCGACCATAACTATACCAGGAAGCTGAAGCCATAGGTTTAGGGTTTAGGGGTTTAGGGTTTAGGGTTTAGGGGTTCTAGGGTTTAGGGTTTAGGGGTTTAGGGTTTAGAGGTTTGGGATATGGATAGTTATCTTCTTTGACCACTATATAAGACCAGTTGCAGGGGCTGAGGCTACTACATGTCCTGACCTACCCTGCCCTATATAGCCCTTTTCAAGGGAAGCCTGATGTAGCCTTACCTCATATGCGAATTGCTCAAAGCCATCCCAATAGAATCCTTCAGTGAAGCTTCCTTCCCATATCTGCCCAAGGTCCATGAGGGCCCCCTGTTTTGAGAAACCTCCATATGATTTTGAGCACGGCTGACGCTCTGGAAGCTCGTTTTACGAGCCAGGCCAGCCAATTAAACTTCAGGGGAATTTCAAGGCTTCGCGCCTCAAGTTCAGGGCTTTGCAGTTGGGGCTGGGGTTTGGGGCTTAAAGTTTGGGTTTTAGCGTTTAGGGGTAACACGGGCGTTATCCATAGGAGTAATTCTCAGTGACGATAGTATATTACGTGGTGATACCTTGTAAGACGCCAATACCACCCAGCAACAGATAGGGCACGAAGCGAATTTGAATGATTTTTATCGTTTTCAGAAGGTTGTAGTGGTCTGAACCGCTAGAACGAGGATGGAGGGTTGTCTTGAAGTGGGGCTGTTGAGGGTCAACGAGCAGCTGCAGAAGTTCAGCTGCTTTCCTCTTCAGCTTTTGGTATGTATTATAAGATAAACATCCTCAGAGTCATATGAAAGTCAGATGGCCCTCATTTTTGGAAGGGTTGGGGTTCACGACAAGCCCCCTTACAATTATCATATCCTCTGATATCCTCAAATCACCGCCTGACGGAACTGTGCATCTTGCACAAATGCTTATATACAGTTCCGGCCCGTGTAACCCCAAATTAAATGCTGACAGATCTTTGATCTTACTGTATCCACTGGATTACTAAATGTAACTATAACCCACTCAAGTGCGGGTAAAGAGGTCTACGGTCTACAGAAAAGGCTTTCAGTTGTCTTTAGTGAAAGAACCTTTAAAGGCGCTACTCCCCTCCAGCAATCCTACCTTTCATGGGCTTAGGGAAATGCCGTCCAGCAGGGTTTAGGGTTCAGGGTTTAGGACTTGGAGGTTCATAAATGCGTTTTACTGGAATCATACAGAGATCTGTGGGGATTACAGGGAGTGAGGGGGTGCAGGGTAGTTATAAGTATGATTAGAAGTAGGATCATCTATACTTATAAGCTTACTACCACGCTAACAACTACCCATGGGACTTCAATCGACCCCAGACTTCCTAAAAAAAGAAACAACAATAGGGACATCCACCCAACCACGCATGCCTAAGCCCTTTCATGCCCAAACTTGACGTGTTGACCCAACTTCAGCCAGTGTAACAGATTCCCCTGAGAAGGTCCTCACAATACGTCAGTGGCACAAAGGGTGTCACGAATGCAGATGTGATGCGGGCCCGCCCTAGGCAGCTGCGTCTTTAGACTCTACCTAAACCTTCAAACCAGTGCCCTACATCTTTCATTGTTCCCTGCAAGGTGCTGCAGTTAGTCCCCTCACACTAAAATGTCAGGCGTCTTCTGAGGAATATCTAATATGAGGGGCGCTAAACCCTTATTAGTAGGTTTTAGGAGACCCTGAGCCCTTAAACCCCAGACCAAGCTGGGACCTACTTACCCCCAACCCTGAACATACAAGCCTGGACCCTAGACCCTGAGCCAAAAGCCCTAAACTCTTGATGGTAAACCGCATACCCAAAGCCCAAAAGCGCGTACGCCAAGTTTGGAATACCTCATCACCTCTCCCGGGTAGTGTTTCGTCGTGCTTGAACCAAGTACGATTACATTCTGCACATAGAGTACTCTTCTCCAAAGGAGGATCTAATCTTACACTATACTGGGGTCTATAGCCTGAAAGTAAGCCCTAAACCCTAAATCTTGAACCCTAAACCCCGAACTCTGAAACCTAAACCCTAAACTCATCTGCATTCTTGCCACCCCTAGCTCTGCGCACGGCACATCTGCTCTAAATCAGAGTTCAAGGCACAATCTTCATTTAGGGATTAGGGGGTCGGGTTTAGGGATTAGGGCTAGGGTTCGGGGATTCGGGTTGGGGGTTAAGTTTTTTTTTGTTTTTGCGTGGGGTCCGGGTTTGGGGTTTAGGGATTAAAGGGTTTAGGGATTCGGGTTTGGGGTTTAGTGATTGGGGATTCGGGCTTAGGGATGAGGGTTTTGGTACTTGGGTTTGCGATTTAGGGTTTAGAGATTGAGGTTTGGGGTTTTGGCGTTAGGGATTAGGATATAAGTTGAGCTTTACTGGGAAGAGGGTGAATCAGAGTCTAAAAGTATACTGGGATGATGGTGGCGTAGGAATTCAGGCTTCGGGACTACGGTTAAAGCAATGGGGTTTACGGATTTGGGGTCTTATTCGGAAATTTTGAGACCCTAAACCCTAAACCCAAAACCCTGTAAGAAGGATTCACTCCTACCTCTCGAACGCACTACATGGGAATCCCTCACAACAATCCCTACATAATCCTTAATAAGGAAGCCCCATACCCTAAATGTTTAGGGTTTAGGGCTTAAGGGTTTAGGGTTTAGGGGGACCCTAAACCCTAAACAACGTCATCATCCCCTGATACCTAGGGTCCCATGAGGGGCCTCCATTTGAGAAATAAGCAAATGAGGGGTTTTTGTGGTTTCCTTCAGTTCAGGGTAGGCACTCATAATCCCCTGATGTGTGGGTCCCTGAGGGGCCCCCTTTTCAAAAATCTACAAATGAGGGTTCCCTTTGGTTTCCTCAAGTGTTGAGGGCTGAGGATGTATGGAGGCACCCCGCGGACTAATAGCCCATTAGGACCCTACTAAGGGTAGACTAAGGTACCTTTAAGGTCTGATAGCCCATAGTGGGAAGCTGGAGTTTAGGGGTTCGCAGCTAGTAAAAGCCAGCGACTGCTGGCAAGAACAAGCGCGCAGAACTAAAAGCAGTACTGATATCTGTTGATTCAGTCATGGTAATAAGGATGTGCCAGTACGAGCAATCAATTCGCCATAACATTGCATAATTCGAGCAATTTAAACATGCCGCGCACAAGGCTTGAAAAGCCAAGCGACTCTGTACAAGTTGCTGTGTCCGAGTTTAGTGAGCGGCCGAGGGTTGAAAAGGAGGGAAACAAGATGTAGGGTCCAGGCACCTAAATCATAAACCCAACCCTGAACCTTAAACCCTGTAACAGGAGGGCATGGGGTACCTGGCTGCAGGCAAATATGTAAACTGCTCGCAAGCTAAAATGCACGCTTCAGGGCCCTAGACTTGTAAACAATAATCCCAGAATCCAAGGCTCAAAACCTATAACCCCCCCGAAAAAAATCTACGGACGGGCGTCCGGAGCGCTCACGGTGCCCTCAGAGTTTGTCTCAGGTAAGTGGAAATGAGGCTCCGTCTTCCTTGGCAGAGAGGGTTTAGGGTTTAGGGTTTAGGGTTTTTTTGCCTTGGGACCTTCATGCCTTGTTACCAGCGCAGTGCCGCAACCCTGAAACATGTTCAATGGTAGTCAGGACGTTGCCAAATGGCTCCAGAAGGTGGGGGTATAGGAAACAAGACCCAGCAGAATGGAATCTGCAAAAGCCACTGCTTCTTTTGAGTCCCCTGCCCTTGGGCATGGCAATGGGGTTCAGGGTTTAGGCTTCAGGGTTAATTTTCATTTTATCTTCAATGGGGGGTTTTAGGGCTCAGGGTTTAGGGTTCAGGGTCCAGGGTTTAGAATTCAGGGTCAAGGGTCAAGGTTTCTGATACTGCAAGTCCTGCATGAACCCATTTTGCTATAATATCCGAACTAATCAAGGTTTAGGATACTCAGGGCCATGCAAGATTTTTAGTAATGGGAAGTAGGTAGTTTCCCAAAACAAGGGGACCCCCACATAGACTCAACATATGACAATGCTTATTCTAGGGACCCCACTAGAAGGTACCCCTAATTTTGGGAAACCTCAAATACGTGCAAAATAACATGAAACATGAAATGGCAGGCAGGATCTAACTCTGAATTTGGGGAGTACGGCTCCCCTTGCTTGGGTACCTGGGCCCCTAGGGTAAGCTCAGCACAGGCAATTTGGCTCAATAATGTTGCACTGGGTTTATTGAAG
>CAJNIZ010044311.1:8623-25396 GCA_905231905.1 Symbiodinium pilosum
TCACAGCCTGCTGGTGGTACACACCAGCAGTCCCCCTATTTTGGGAAACTCCCAAATATCATGCACTCATAATCCTTCTTTGCATCATGTGCCCTAAGTGCGGCCCGGTATCCCTAAACCCTAAACCCTCAAAGCAAGGATGCCGGTGGTTGGATACCTGACGCTGTCAAGTGTCGGCTCAGTGACGTCAAACATATCCAGTCACTGGGCAAGCAGCGGATTCCCGATTTGGGATCCAGGGCTCTCAGTCTACAAAGCGCGGACGGCAGCATCCTCAACCTAGCCTGGGCTATCCAACCTAGAATATCACGCTAGCGCTTTATGTTTTACAATAGCAGGCTGCCTATCGTACTGCTTTTGTGCTGGCATCATGGCGTAATTTTCCATGCTCAAACCATCAGCATGTCCATGTACGAATGCATCCCCGACCCGAAGCATGCCTGCGCACATTACGCTAAAGTCAGTGTGCTGTCGATGGCCAAGCCATAAACGCGCCCCTGCCCAAACCGTATAGTCCCCCTTACGTAGATAGAATATGGCTTTGGGTATGTTATAGCAAGATCCCCATATATATATATATTCTATCTATTTAAGGGGGACTATAATGACATGCAGTCTAGGGCAGAGGCTCGCTGTTTTTTACCTCCTATACCTCCCTTGATATGAGCTGTAGTCTAGACTCTTTAAGGGGGGGGGGTATATAGGGGACTACTAACTATAGGGTTTATTACGGGGGATACTAGGAGTTTAGACTATGGCTCCTATGGGTCTCTATATTGAGAGGTATGGTTGATGAACAAGATCGTTCATGACTCCAAGCCTACCACTGCTGTCATCATCCAAGGCGTTTAGGTATTTAATGTTATGCAGGATCTTGTTTATCAAGCGCCAATCTACACCGTATATGGGGTTCTTAGGGAAGATTGGTGAGTGCATTTATTTTCTGTCCAATTGGAGGGAACATCAGTTAAGACGTTAACCCCTACTTTCAAGCCTAAATCGTAAACTCTCTACACCCTAAACCGCGGAACCTTGGAATATTCAGCCCCCAGGCCCTGCATCAAACCCAGGTCCAATGATTCGGCGTTCGCGGCCCTACGAGCGGATGGAAGTGTGGCTACCTGGGGACAACCGCTGTGGTGCGATGCCGACACAGGGTGTCAGCCGGAGCTTCTGCACCTGGGTTTGGTTTGGGGCGGTTTAGGGTTTAGGGGTGGGCACTGCCCTCACCCAGTCACAGTTGGATAAGAATGCTGATTTGGAAGCACAAGGCTTTTAACCTAAACCTCACAAACTGTTACCGGGCGAGGGCAGGACCCAACTCATAGAGTGGAAGGTTCAGGTGGGGCGAACACAGACGATTGTCGTGTTAACAGGTGGCTCTATGATTATAGGGATTATAGGGATTATATGGGGTATATAGGGGGTAATATGGGGATAATGGAAAAGAAAATGGAAACTACTATAGTATATTTGGGTTCCACGTCAGTTTGTGGTGGGGGTTTAATCCTCCATAATCGAGATCCTGGTGGTGACCAAGAGGATCCAGGCTTTGGAGACTCACCATGACTCATCCAGATGTTTGTTGCTGGAAGATATGCCCCGAAGCTCCAGCTGTCTGGGTTTTCAGTCAAACAACTTTCTTGTCTTCATGGATGTGCTTGCTAACACTTGAGCATTTCTTTTGGGCTTTTAGACCCATTGGGGAGTATCAGTGATTTCATGCATGATCCGTAGTATGCCTACTTTATGGGGTTTCACGGTGATTATGCAACTCAGCCTGAGGCAGGATGTCCGTCAGATTCAGGGAAATCGTTTTCGAGACGGCTTCGTGGCCGTGAAGGAAAACAGTGTGGTTGCTTGGGGCTTTGGGCACGAAATGCTTCATGGAGAATTTAGTGGCCAGGGCACGCTGAATGGCCAGGTCCAGATTTCACGCAATTCCTGGGCAGCAGTGGGCAAAACTGGACAGCTGCACGCAGAACTTGGAGCATGGAGATTACCTAAGGAACATGAAATCTTTACTACTCTGCCGGATGTCACAGACGCTGAGTGCCTGCAGTCTTGCGATTGCGGCGGATATGCAGCTTTGCGCAAGGACGGCACTGTGGTGACATTCGGTGAGAAGCGCTGCAGACCTGGAGAAGATGTGCAGGCTCAGCTGAAAGGCGTGCGTCGGATCCAGAGCACGGTTGGTGCATTCGCCGCGCTGCGCGGAGATGGGACTGTCGTGACCTGGGGCTGCAAGAGCTCGGGAGGCTGCAGTGAACACGTGCAAAGGCAGCTAAGGGATGTCAAAGAGATTCAGTCTTCTGAGTCGGCTTTTGCTGCTCTCCGCAGTGACGGTACTGTAGTCACCTGGGGCAACAAGCACAGCGGGGGCGAAAGCAGCAACGTCCAGGCCCAGCTGACCCACGTGAAATGTATTCAGAGCTCCCTTCGAGCCTTTGCAGCTCTCCGCTCGGACGGATCTGTGGTGACATGGGGGTCTTCCTCCTTTGGAGGGTGTAGCCGGCTTGTTCGCGAGCAGTTGGGCCGAAGCGAGGAAGCTTACTGATTGTTAGTAGTGAATGAGGGAAAATGGAACATAGGCTTAGGGATAACCTAATTATCGGAATTATCGCGGGTGATATCATAGACCCTACCTACGGGGATCCAGTCCTCCTTTCCCAAGCCTAAGCGCTGGCCACCAGTAACCCAAAGGTCCATGTTGCTGTATAGTATTTACATGCGCCCCAAGGTAGGTATCTGAAAACCTCTTAGAGCCCAAGTATACACTCTAGACCTACATGGAGCCATAGTCTTAAGCCCTAAGCCATGCTCCATGCCGTGATTTCTAGGCACCAGCGAGTAAGATAAAGATCCTTTAACGCTATAAGCCTTGTTCTAGAGACCTCAAAACGGTACCCCTAAGTTTGGGAAATCCAAAATCCTCATGAATCCCCTATGTATCCCCCCTAGACGCTACACTCCATAGACCCTGTGGGTAAGGAAGAGGATGATGAGGCCATGAAGTTGGCGGACGCTGATAGGAAGGCGGTGAAGTCTGTAGCCAAGGCGAGAGTCAAGGCCATAATGAGGCTCGGCCAGTTTAGGGTTATAGGGGTTTAGGGGTTTAGGGTTTTAGGGTTTAGGGTTTAGGGGTTTAGGGGTTTAGGGTGTAGGGGTTTAGGGTTTAGGGTTTAGGGGTCCTAGGTATCCCCTACACGCCCTCATCCTTCCTAATATGTTCAAGGCTTTCTAAGGTCCCCCAGTACCTACTCCACTAGGACACAGCCCTTTAAGCACCTGAGAATATGCTAACCCCAAACCTTAAAGCTTACCGCCCTAAACCCCTAAACCCTAACCCCCAAGCCCTAAACCGAAACCCTGTAAACCCTAAATCATAACCCCAATATAGTAGTTTCCATTTTCTTTTCCATGATCCCCATAGAACCCCAATATAGTCCCTATAATCCCTATACTTAGGGACCATAATTTTGACAACCGCCCTAAACCCGAAACCCTAATCCCTAAACCCTGAACCCCAAACCCTAAACCCTAATAGGGTACCCAAAAAGGAACCATAATTTTGACAACCACCCAAATCATTAAGGACAGAAACCCTAAACCCTAAACCCTAACCCCCAAGCCCTAAACCCTAAATCCTGAAACCCTAAACCCTAACCCCCAAACCCCAAACCCTAACCACCAAGCCCTAAACCTTAACCCCTGAAACCCTATAGTCCCCCTTAAGTAGATGGAATATGGTCCCTATATAACCCCAATATACTATAGTAGTTTCCATTTGATTTTCCATTATCCCAATATAACCCTAATATTACCCAATCCTTAAGGACAGAAGAGATCAGGCCCCGGGCTCGGGCCAGGGGCCGTGAAAGGACAAAGTCGAGAGCGAAGGCCGAGGGGGCAAAGCCGAAAACTGAGGGTAAGGAGCCTAGGGACCTAGTAATAATGGAAAAGAAAATAGAAACATTATTTAGGGTTCAGGGTTTAGGGTCAGGGGGACTTCGTAAGTGGGTTCATAATGGGGATATGTAGGGTTACTATATGGGTTGTAGGGGTTATTAACCTACTTACTAAGTCCCCCTAACCCTCCAAGTAGGGTGTTATAGGGTGAAACTTTAGGGCTTAGTGTTTGTAGGGTTAATGGTTTGGGGTTAAGGGTTCAGGTCTTAGGGCTTGAGGTTGAGGGTTTAGGGCTTAGGGTGTAAGGGTCTAGGGTAGGATTGGAGATGCAACCTCTGTAAGAGCCAATGCACAAAAGTGTTCCTTTGTAGGTACTCCCCCGTACTTGCTGTAGTCTCCTCAGGATTTTTACTTTTTGCTCTAGTGTAGCCCTAAAGAAGTACTTAACAAATATTATAGGTGAAGGCGGTCTGCAGGTTGGCTACCCCTACTCAGAACGTCGGCAGGACCCCGGTAGCCAGTAGTCCTGTTACAGCCCCTGTTTATTCGTTGTTTGGATGCTATTGTCTTGCACTCATGTCCCTCAGTACCTTATCCCTTGGTCATTACGGCGTCGCAGCATGGTTTCTTTCATGCAGGGTGTAGCCTAGCAACACAAGGATCAGGGACATGAAGGTGACTTCCCTTTGTTTCCCTCGCTTGGGGTCACACTAAAGGTTTACATCCCCAGCGGTCCCCTCGTCATCTTACCTTGCAAAGACTCAGGCAAAAGCCAAGAGCAGTGCAAAGTCATTAGCAGCGGCAAAATCGAGGTCCAAAACCTCGGTGAAGATTCAGTCCACGGTCTTGAAAAAGCCTAGCAGGCAGTAGCAAGCTGTTTCACTGCCGACCAAGGTGCGCTGCCATGTGCCATGATTCCAGCCTGGAGAAAGCATGTCTTGGAGGAGTTACATATGGTAGTTTCCCTAAATTAGGGGACCCGAACATAGACCCCAACATGCTATAGTCCTTATTATGGGTATCCTCAAAAAGGTACCCCTAATCTTGGGAAACCCTAAACCCTACATATCCCCTATATAACCCCTATATAACCCTATAGAATCACTATATCCCCCTTTAAAGGTGCCCCTAATTTTGGGAAACCCCCCATATATTGCTGCTCTTGAGGTTGGCTCCCTTCTTCATGTACGCGTTGCACGTGTTTGTAGGCATGCATTAGGTTGGGCCCTCACCCACTAATAGTGACCACAAGAGGCAATGGTAATTATATTAAGGTCCTTACATATTCCTAGTATACCACTATTAGTGGGTGGGGGCCCAACCCAAGGCATGCAGCTAACTAATGAGGGTGCTTCTTGCTTTGTTTTATTATCATGTGGGCTGCTGAAAGTGCAATTTGTTTCAAATGGCTTCATACGCACAAAACATCATTATAGTAGTTTCCATTTCCTTTCCCACTATCCCTATATGTATTTCCTATACTCCTATAACCCCTACACAACCCCCATGCTGGCACGTGGCAATTATCGCCTGCTCCAGATGTCTCCTTGCTGCCCGCCCTTGGAGCTCGAACGAACGCAGCGCAAGCCCGGAATGTAGAAACCTGAAGTGGTACTAATGTTATTGCTTAGGTGGACCCCCACCTAGCAGTGACTATAAGGGATAATCGTGATTAGAGTACGGTCCTCTTATATTCTAAAGATACCAGTATTACAGGGTGGGAGGTCCTCCTTAATCATTGTGCTAGATTCCTTGCAGTATTATGGTTTGGGGATGTTTGGGGTACCTGAAATCAATTTCCAGAAGATGCCGATAGTTATTCAGGTCCTCGTATATAGTATTCTACTGCAGGTTCTTCTTGCCATGTATACCTGTTAATTATTGAGTTTAATTATACAGTCCAACGGTCAAGGTCCAGTACAGTTTAGTGAGCATAGAGTTGACTGTAGCCATTGGCGCTTCTGGAAGGATGTAGTAAAAACCCTAAACCCTGACCCCCAATTAGTGTTCGCAGCTACAGGCTGCCTCACATGAGCTTTGTCTCATTGGGGTTCCGGGCGGTACTGGCAGTAGTCAGTGGTTGTGCATTGATTTGGGCCTGTTGTACATGCAATCAACCTCAGAATGGCGTAAACATGGTGCATGAGGCGGCGCCTGCGCAGAAACTATTTCAAGATTCAGTTTTCCTGGAGAGGTTAGCATAGGATGACCTTTCAGTACACTTAGTGCCTCTCCCTTGTTACCGTCAGCCCTAAATCAAAAATCTGAAGCCAAGAGCTCCCAGAACAAAGTTGTGATGTTGCTGGTACGTGAACCTACTGCTTAGAGTTTAGAGTTACAAGCAACTTTTAGATACGCCCCTCCCTTTTACAAACATGGAGCCTCACATTATTTGCCTGTAAAAGTGCAGGTCGAGCAACGAACGTGGCAATCATCGCAGAACCCACAGACCAAGAAATTCTCAAGTCACAACCCGGTTATAACCTATATCACCCAACCCCAAACGCCATACACCCAAAGCTCTAAACCCTAAGACCTAAGCCCTAAACTGGTGTTCCGTACTATCCCCGCGAAACCTTATGCCCTAAATCCTGAAACCTAAAGTAGTGTTTCGGTTAGTAAGGAAGAAGGGAATATGTTCTGTGGGGATTATCTTCCCCTCTACTAACTAACCCCTTTGAAAATACCCTAAAGCCTAAACTTCCTCCTTACTAACCCCCGAAACCCTGAACCCCCAGTAAGAAAAAGGCTTCACTTGGGAATGCAGCATGGCAGCAGCGGCAAAATGCGACTGCTGGGTGGGGACTTCCTCTATGCCGAGGCATAAAGGGTTTAGGGCTAAGGGTTTGGTGCTGAGGGCTTCGGGTTTGGGGTTTAGGGTCCCGGTTGTGCAGGTGAGATCGCGCGCTCGGGCGTAAAACGCCCCTGGCCGCGCGCTTGCGTTGCTTGTAAGCCCACCCCGTCCACCCACACTACATTCAATTAGAGTTTAATGCTTCCTGCGTGCATGCGTGCACGATGCATGACACCTCCGCAAACGCTGCATTAACTGGACGTGCCCCAGCGCTCTTCGGGCTGGAGCACTGTAATGGTTTGGCACAAGCTTCGTCTGAGACAGCTTGACGGACTATTTATTGAGGCTGGAAGTGGTTGGTGGTCGACCGCGATCATGGTTCCATCGCTGAATAATTGAATAAAGCACCAATCCTTGCCACTGGGAGACTGCACACCCCGTTGAAATTTGTTGTTTTTGCTCAAGAGTTGCTGTTTTTCATTTGTGACGTCATGTGAGGGTTTTTGCGTGCTTCCACTCGCGTCGCTTGCCGAAGGGCGGCGCAGGGCTGCCTTGGGATCGCGCCTGATGGCTGCGCGATGGCGGCCCCGACGGCGCCACAAAGAACCGCCGACTTTACTATCTATGTGTCGTTCCGGGCTCCTGCCAGAATGCCTGCTTCATAGGACGCGAGATGGTCTGGAACAAATGCAATTGCCAACAGTAGCTTTTCATTGCTTCGTGCAACGTTTGTGTCCCACACGCAACGATGCTGAGGCCTTTCAGCTCTTTACAAAACGTTTTTTGTTGAAATGGCAACGCACGCCTTACAGCCAGCTACCCATAAGTGACCTACAGGCCTGAAAGACCCCTTGTTGGTGATCAATGCGCGAACTGCCTCCAATGGAAGCCCGTGTGATTTTGGTAGCGCGATTGCGCAAGCTCATTGTCCACGTTAGAACCATGCTCTTCCTGAACCCGCCCGAATATTTGCGCACCGTGCGCCCTGATAACCATGGTTGCCACTTGTGGAGATTTTGGGTGGGATGTCTTGAAGCATTATGCTGCGACAGCAACGAGATGTTGGAAGTTCGCCATTGCCAAATAATAGTTGCCCAAGCACGGCAAAGCTAAAGTGGAACGTGTCGGAAGTAAGACACCATTGCAGCAGCTTTAGAGCAAACAGTTTGGGGAAGGCGACCAACAACGGGGAAAACATATTGAAGAATGCTGCAGTATAGCTTCATATTCCTCAGGATCTGGATGATAAGCACCAGGCATTGACAGGAACCAGGACCCGGTCTGCAAGGCCGCTTTCCTCCACGTGCTCAGAACTTTATGATAGAAGGGGACTTTACCTACTGGTGTTGGATTGGAAACAAGCATTCGACTCCAGAGACCACAGGCCATGATGATAGGATTGAAGCGCTTTGGATCGTCACAGCCTGGCCAGACGCTGTATACGAATGCTTTTTTTTTTTTTTGCGGGAAGGCTGAAACTGGAGGCGCGCAAGCCTGAAAGGCCTTGAGAGGTTCGGGAGCTGATTGGGAAGGCCTGGGAGGCCCTGGGAGCTTGCGATGGTTGGCATGGTCTGCCAAAAGGTGGTTTGGAAAAGGCCCAACAGGCCCTGAAAGGTCCTGGGGCCCTGGGAGGCTTGCCGGCAAAAACCATTGCGTCCACCAGAGAAAAAGGCTGAGGCTTTGGGGTTATAGTATTTGCTACGCTATAGGCGATGTCCGGTATGAGGTTTCCCAAACACGGCTTGTGAGTTGACGTGCGCTGGTCAAGGAGGCGAGGCTTTACCCTCACCTCTCCGCGTGCGCTCGGGCTGCGAGCCCTCGGCCAGCGTTCTGGGTCTGTTGCTTGACGGCATCGACCCCTCACTTAGCTTCGCCTGTTTTCGGAGCTCTGTTGAGGTTTGGGGCGTTAGGCTTCTCAGGGTTGGTGGGGGTCTGAGAGTTTCAAGGTGTAATAGGGTCGGGGGTGCTGCTCGTTAGGGATGGTAAATTGCTCTTTGGACCCCCTGGTTGCGTTTGTCCGTTCTGGGGTTTAGGGGTTTGGGTGTGTATGCATGATGCTTTCCAGAGGGACCAATACATGTTTTTTGTTTTCGGCAATATTATAATTGTAGTGTCAGTTTGGGTGGAATATACGATTATTGGGTACTTGGACCGTTCTGTTTCCGAAGGGATGCACCAGTTCGTTTTCACAAGCTAGCATTGAGACGGCCGCGGCGTAGCGTGCGATCATGCGCAGGATTCAGGGCTCGCAAGTGGTATTTCACGAAGGCACTTTCTGAAACGCGTGAATTTGCAAGCCAGAGATATGCCACCCTCAAGGATCAATTTTCAGCAGAATTTTTGGACGGCCATGAAAATTTCAAGCCCATACCCGCCACCACCCCCGCAAAATTGACCTAAGCCAGCGAAACTAGAAATACGAGCAAAAGCCCACCACCTCCAACCTTCACGAAGCCCCGACGCCTAAAATAATCCACATTTCCAATTCCACCCTTCCCCCATCCACACCCCACGGTTGCGGTTTTTAGGGCTTAGGCCGTTACAAACAAAATTATGGACCACTTTACTTCACTGCAATTACCGTATGTTGTGGATCTTATGTACCAGTAGGTGGTGCAGGGTATCCTGATCCACGGTAGTCGAGGCCGCCTGGCAAATTTCCTTCACCCTAGCTCAAAACCCAAAAAGCCCTCAAACCCTAAACCGTCAAACCTTAAACTTGGATTCCAGTAGCCCGCGGTGGGTATCGTGTTTGGACTTCATGGCCCAGGGTCCAGGGTAGACTACATCCGACAGCTAAAAAAAATAAATCCCCACATCCTGAAGTCCCTTAGCACCTCTGAATCCTGTATAACTACCAGTACTATGCTATAGTTCTGTTACCTGGTACTTCAAATAGACCGCTAATGATATAGGTGATTCGCAAAGCGCCTGCAGCAGCTTCGAACCCTCGACCTGAACCTAGATCCCAAAGCCTGAATCCTTAAGCCATTGCCCGAAACCCTATTCTGCTAGCCGAAGCCCGAATTCCCAAAGCCTACAGCCCATGCCTACATAGTCTCCCCATTCATATAGTTCTTTCCACTTGCTTTCCCCTTCCCCAAGCCCTGAACCTTGACCACGAAGCCCAAAACCCCTAATAACAAAAAAGGACTGCCGGGTCAGTGGATGTTGGCTTTAAGGTTTACAGTTTAGGCCCTGAACTGTAAACCTTAATCCTAAGCCCGAGACCCTAACCCTAAACCCTAAGCCTCAAACCCTAAACCCTAAACTCTACACCCATAGGGTTGCCAGGGCCAGTGGATGTTGGCAGACCTTGGGTCCCTCCCGGCGATCCGGCTCACCTCCCGAATGATCCAGGCGCAGTCGGGGTATCATCACCCATAGGGTCATACAGGGCTCAGGGTTTGGGGCTTAGGGTTTCAGAATTGTGGGGCTAGCCAGGCCTCACTTAAAGGAGATACAGGCAGGGGTTATGTAGGGTTGTATGGGGCCCAGGGATAACATAGAGTTCTACAGCGTCATATAGGGCTCAGGCCTAGTATAGGCTGAGAGAGGGGGTTAGGGCTTAGGGCTTAGGGTTTCCCATGCTGATCGCCATTAATGTTGGATCCCAATTAGTGTCCGTACATTCTGCGAAGCTTCGCCGAAATTATTCAGCACTTAGGGTTGAGGTTTAGGGTTTGTGTGAAGTTGCGCGGCCAAAAAATGATTCTGGTTGCTCCTACTGAACTTTAAAACTGCAATCTAAAATCCAGGTATCGTTTGGGGGCCCCGCCCCTATACTAATTAGGGAGCCTTTTTTTGTTTGGGGGGCCCTACACTAAATCAGGACCCAACATTACCGCAGAATAGGACACTATTCTGAGCAGGGAGGAAGGGTTTGCGGGGTTGGGGGGGGTTTAGGGTGATGGGTTAAGATTTTTCCTGGAGCAACCAGGTAAATCTTAGGTTCTGGGAGCCCCATCGCGGTTTCCGAGCATACGAGGTATTGGGGCCTGTTGGGGTCTCCGAGTAGGTCTGGTGACTTCAGGCCCCTCGTGATTTCAAGACACGTGCGGGTTTTCAGGTTTAGGGTGTAGGGTTTAAACCCGCTCCAAGGTTTGGATCCCTAGCCGCCGTTCCTAGCAGAAGAGCAGACCACTTAACCGTCAACATTAATTCATTCCTACAGTGACAGCAAGGTTTAGGGCTTAGGGTTTAGGGTTGACGAGGAGATCCCGCAAAGAGGCTCCGCCCCCTCAGTCTCTAACAGCTAACCCCATGCAACTTCACCCCTGAACTCCAAGTAGGCCGGGCCCTATATAGGGGCTTCCGTAAACAGAGGGGCCCCAACATGGACCCCAACATACTGTTTTTCTAGTAGGGATTCCCCCAAAAATCTCATCTCTGGAAACTTCATATATCTGACCCGAAGCCACGCTCAAACGCTTCAACCCCAAAAACCAGTCCGGACACTCCATACGCCCCAGCTTTCGCCAAAGCGCTAATGTGCTCATGTAGGTCAATAATTTATACTCAGGGCCCGAAGGAGTTTCCATGCAACTCCTAGTATATACAGTCCGCCCTAAGTAGAGAGAATATGGCTTTGAGTATATTAAAATTATAATAAGATCCCCATATACCCCATATTCTGTCTACTTAAGGCTATATATCTACATGAGCTGCTGTCAGTGTTCGCCTTGCCAAGGTACCAAAGAGAGTGGACATAGGGGTCCCGCGGTCCCTCTTGAAGTGTAATATAGTCCTTAATATTTTCCCTAACAAGGAACCCATGCCTGTTGAATTCTGTAGGAAATATTGCTTACACCCTATATCCTAAACTCTAAACCTTCAACCCTCTACGTACCCTAAACCCTCATTCTTGTAAACCTAAGCAACCAGTATGGGCTATTAGACCCTAAAATTCCCCAATAAGCACCCCAATAAGGGCAGATTAAGGTACCCTTAAGGTCTAATAGCCCATTGTGGAAAGCTTTTTGACCTAAACCCTAAACCTCAAACCCTAAACCCTCAACCTTCAACCCTAAACCCTAAACCCTAAACCTTCATTTTTGCAAACCTAAGTCAACCTTATTGAGGACGTCTCCGATGGTTCCTCGAAAGGAGGGGCGGCTCCAGCAGACCGTCCCAGCTTTGCCGTTGGCGACGTAGGCACTCCAGGGC
This sequence comes from Symbiodinium pilosum, assembly GCA_905231905.1. Classification (NCBI taxonomy): domain Eukaryota; class Dinophyceae; order Suessiales; family Symbiodiniaceae; genus Symbiodinium; species Symbiodinium pilosum. Next base: position 20,493 of record CAJNIZ010044311.1, read on the forward strand.
TCTGGGTTGAGGGCTTAGGGCTGAGGGTTTAGGAGCTAGAGTTTAGGGTTTAGGACATAGGGCTTAGGGTTTAGGACATAGGGTTTAGGGTTTAGGAAATCGGGCTTAGGGTTTAGGACATAGGGCTTAGGATTTAGCATACGGTATAGGGTTTAGGACATAGAGTTTAGGGTTTAGGACGTTGGGCTTAGGGTTTAGGACATAGGGTTTAGGACATAGGGTTAAGGACATAGGTCTTAGGGTTTAGGATAAAGGGTCAGGGTTTAGGGTCCAGAGCTTGGGGTTTAGGGTTTAATCATCCCATGTGGTAGCAACTATTACTCCTAATTACTTAGGTATCACCTGTAACGCTGTAGGTAAGTGCGGTTACAGGCAACCTTTGTTGCCAGCGCTCTGTCCAACAGGGTTGAAACTAGGGGCGGGACCCCTTCCCCCTCACCATTACGAGGGCAGAACATACAAAAAAGCGGGTCTCAAACCGGCTTCCTCGTGTCTGAGGACTCTGAGGATTGGTGTTAAGCCGGGAGTGGGGTTTCGAGGTGAGATGTTTAGCGATGCGAATCAATATCTCGGGTAGATGTGTGAATACGGTTGGAGACAGATGAAGGGTTGAGGGATTACCCTAAACCCGAAACCCTAAACCCTAAACCCAGAAAGCCCTTATTGGAGGGTCTTGGTAGAGGCGGCGATCGCAGATTCCATGGACGGGGGGGGGGGTCGCCAGATAGACCAAAATATGACAACCCTTACAACCGGGACCCTCTACCCTAAACCCTTAAACCCTAAATCCTTTAACTATGATTAAGGCTACTAGGAGGGTCGTGGTAGAGGTACGAGCCTGATGGCATTAAAGCATAGCAATCAGAAGGATGATAGAATCTCAGGGTCTCGAAGCCTCCAACCCTAAACCCTAAAGGGTCCAGGGTTTGGGCTTGGCGGGGAAGATTTTGCTTAGGAGGAGGTGCCCAGGCAGAACATTTTCAGAATCTGGGATTAGGGCATAGTATGGCTCTCTACCTCTGACAATATAAGAATTCCCTGTGATCTATACTGAACCCTAACCCTAAACCCCAAATCCTAAATACTTCTTTCCATTTTCTTTTCTCCACGATCCCTATATAACCCCTATATAACCCTTACATGATCCCTGTTCCCTTTAGGGATTTCTAATCAATCCCCAAAAGTCCTAAGGGTTCCTCAGGGCCGCCGCGCTCTTCAGGAAACGCGCGGATGGATGTAGTACCTAAACCCCAAAAGTATGTAAAACAATAGCCCTAAACACCCAAAAATAGCCTAAAAGGCCATTATTTTCAAGACTTTTGTTGTCCAGGCAGTTTTCCAGAAGGATTTACAGGGAGGTTTAGGATGGTAGCCCCTGGGGTTTAGGGTTTAGGGGTTATAGTCGCCCTGAAGCAGATAGAATATGGCTCTGGGTAAATTATGATAAGATCCCCATATATATATATATACCCCATATTCGATCTACTTAAGGGGGACTATAGGTACAATAGGGTCCGGAATCTGAAACAACCAGCATAGAACCCCAGTTTCCATTCCATTTTCGTTTTGTACTAGGAAACCCCTAGACAGATGTACTCTGTAGACCCCGGTCGAAAGCCCAACTTCAGGCGCGCGAGCAGCACTTCATGCGGCTTACCTCCGGGTTGGCAGCTTCTTGACCAGCGGTCTTATATAGGGATAAACAGGCCCTGCAATTCCTATAGAATTACACAGAGGTTCTTGCGGTGCCCCTGTTCTGAGAAGCATGCCAAAGAAGGGTGGTTAAACTATGAGGCGTGGGGTTCAAGAAATACCGCGCAAAGTTGATCCTAGGGTAAAGAAGCAGGTAGTAGTTCTGCAGATGTCGAGCACTTTTAATGTCTGAAGCTTGCCGTAAACGTCTAGGTATCTAGGGCCCTCACTTGCGCTAAATATGAGGAAGAACAAGTTTGGGACCAGCAGGTTCTGGGCCCTGTGCAGGTTTCTCCAACTGGGGAACTGTACAGAGCTTCATGAGGATCAGATGCCCAATGCTGAATATTCGCAATATGGCTTATCATTTGTTGAGGGGAATGCTTCTGGCTAGGGTGGTGGTGGTGGGGGGGGTGGGGCGCATTGATTGTTAACGACTTGTTAAACTAAGCAACATCACGGAGAGCGAGGGGGGTTTCAGGGTGAGCGGTGTAGTGGCTGTTTGCCCTAACTCAGGACGCATTTCATTCACTTTTGATCCTTATTTGGGCTTAAACATCCGCTCCCTACATCCCCCCTTCACCCCCCCCAGGTCCCCATGATAACAGGCAGCTGCTGCTGTGGGCTCTTGAAGCGCTCTGCTTCAATCAGGACTTCGCGCCTATCATTTTGAAGGTGCATGTCCGACGTAGGTGGCGCTATAGCTAAGACAACTAGTGACAAGTAGACTTCCAAGTTGTCAAAACTGCAAACCTCACTCATAGCTACCCATAAAACCTTCGATTAACTTTTCCTGAGGGTCCAAGTACTCGATAATCATTTTCTTACCCACAACAAGTACTCAATAATCATATACTTACCCACAACTTGTATTACAAGTACCAGTACCCAGATCTGAAGTACCTAACTACTGGGTACTTGGACCCTCTGGGTACCCTAAACCCCCAACCCTAAACCCTAATCCCTAAACCCTATATGTTCCTATATAACCCCTTAAGCATCCTTAAGCTTTCCCTTGAGTCTTCATCTCAAGGTATGGCTTCATCAGAGATGCCCAGCTCCGAAAACCGTAAGCTCCAGCTCAAGCCCGTCACATGAAGCCTGAAAACTCCCAACCTGCACCGCTTCCAGATCCCTACGTCTCCCTTCAACACCTTCAACCCTAAGCTTACTGGTTCTTAGTAGGGAATATGAGAATACAATCCCCCTGCAGTCCCTATATAACATCTTCCTATGTTCCCCATTAACCACCAGTAAGTACAGCCGCAAATCTTGATTCCTAAAAAGCCTTGAGCTCTGAATCCCAACCTTTGAACCTCGACCCTAAGACCCAGAACCCTAGACGATGTACTAGTATCGGTTTTCTCTTACATGCTCTACAGCGCCCCATAAGACCATTTTAACAAGATGTTTTATGCTCAGAAACTTTGAGCTTGTGGCCCCTAAACCCTAAAATCTAACCCTGAACCCTAAGCCTTAAATCCTGAACCCTAAACCCCTTATAGCCCCCAACCCTAAACCCTTAACCCTTTATAGCCCCCCAAGGCTATTTCTCGGCAGTGGCCTCTGGCGCCGCTTGGCTTAGCGGAGCGCCGAGGCCTGTGACCAAGCTGCAAGAAGTGGACAAATGATGGGTTTCAGATTTCTGGTTTTAGGGTTTGGGGTTTAGGGTTTAGGGTTTAGGGATGGGTCTCAGATTTCTGTTGCCCTAAACCCTAAACCCTAAACCGTGAGGGTGTAGGGTTTGGGGTTTGGGGTTTTATTGTTTTAGCGGTTATATAAGGTTTCGGGCCTAGGGAATATTGGGCTTAGAGACTCATGAGACGTCAGGCTTGTATGGCTTAAGGTTATAAGGATGTCTAAGGTGCGGGGTCCAGGATCTAGAGTTTTGAGTTGTTGTTGATCGTTTAACTGCTTGGGACTTAGATTGGACCTTAGACCCTTAACCCTTTGAGATTCCCTTATACTCCTATAGATGCCTGAGGGTCACGTACTTAAGTTTAGGGCCAAGGCTCCAAGGAGTGAGCTTGAATGAAATTCTGCAGCTTAGTGGCCGTTGGCCTTGCTCTTTGGGATTGCTTATAGGGGTTATTAAGGCAGAGACTATGAGGTTAGACTAGGGCTCATGATGGTCCATGTGGATTACTTCAAGACCGTTGGCGTTGCTCTTCGGGATTGCAAGATTTTGTTTTTAAGATTCTCAGATTTTCCAAGGCCACCCAAGAGCTTGGGCTTGCCAGCGGCTCCACGGTTGATCCAGGTTTTGGGGGGTAGATAGTTTGTCTTGCTTCAGGACATTTGGGGGGGATACACCAAAGAACTCTTCTTAAGAATTATGGTGCTGTTTTTGTGTGTGTGCGCTTACAACAAGGATTCCATTTGGGATTCTGTTTGGGGTAGGCTGAACTATGCGCCACAAGTCTCCCGGCCCTGAATGCTTATGCCTCCGAAGCTCCAAACCCATTAACCGTTTCGAAACCTTCCAGCCCAAAACCCTTACAAAAACCTAACCTCCCAAGCCCCTACCCTAAACCCCCAAACCCTAAACCCCAAAACCCCCAAACCCTAAACCCTATACCCTAAACCCCAAACCCTAAACCCTACACCCTAAACCCCGAACCAAGCCCCCGGCTGTTGGAAGCCTAGGTCGTGAAAGCGCTGCGGAAGTTCTTCGGCGGCCTGTGGCGGGTGTCGTAGGTTGAGGGTTTAGGGCTAACCTGGGCTCCAGGGTAATGTAGAACATAGTGGGGTTTAGGGGTTTAGGGTTTTGGACAACACTGAACACTTTTACACTGTTTTTTGGAGTTGTTGCCATCATTCTGCGCAGGGATTTAGGGTTTGGGGCCAGCGCTCCCCCGCACGCGCCCTGCGTGCTAAGTTAAGTTTAGACATAGTACATACTTCGGATCGTGAAGTCTATAAACACTGCCCACTGAGGTTCTTTGGGTTTTGGGTTTAGGGGTTTTAGACCCTAGGGTAACATGGAAGATCATGGAAGCTCCACAAAGAAAGTAGTAGCTGGTTAGAAATTTGCTTGTCTCAGAGCCCACAAGGAAATAGAATGATATGCTTTTTGAATAATGGACAGAACGCACTACAAACACAACTCTCCTACGAAAAAGGGGCAATAAGGTCATCGGACAAGGCATCGGTGGCTTGGGTGTTTTGATGTCTAGGGGCTTACATTAATCCCAGCGGGTGCGTTTGCAGGC
>CAJNIZ010044311.1:35004-50899 GCA_905231905.1 Symbiodinium pilosum
GTTGCATAAACATCCAAAATTCCCCTATTTTTGGTGATTGTCTTCCGTCACCTGGCATGCAAATCCCTTGCGCTGGCCAATGAAATCTACACTTTCTAGCCGCGAAGCGCGGCAAACGATGGGTATGAAACCTAGAAGTTGTTTAGAAGTTGTTTTGTTTGCTGATTGAATAGGTGTAGGATATGGCGTTTCGGGAGGGTTGATGGAGTGCAGGGACCAGTGTTAATTGTTCGGTGAATCAAGGGCACGAGGCTTTTTGCTAAGGGAGGAAATTTTGCTTCACCGAAGGCACTCAAACCTTGATACTAGGTGCTGTAGTCATTGTCTGTTGATGGATGCCTGCGTTAAGTTTGATGTAATAACAGGGTTTTGGTAATTCGGAACCCTAAAGAAGGAGTCTACGAGAGTCCTACAGTGGTCATAAGGTCCCAACTTGGTTGGTGGGGGGGTGGGGTGCGAAAAAAACCCTCCCACTATCACGCGGTTTGAGGGTTTAGGGTTGAATTTGAACCATCTAGACACACTAACTGCGGCTTCATTGGGGTCCTTTACTTAAAGTGGGTTTGGAATAATCTTGCATGACCTCAAGTTTACACCAACCTTTGGGTTATGTGACTTTGGTAGAAGGTCATTTGCACAATTTTGAGTATCAACAGCAGGTCCTTTGCATATAATCACCAGTTCGGGGTAAAGCTCGCTGTGGTGTTGATGCTTTTTCTGAGGTTTTCGGTGCAGCTTCCTTGAGTGTTTACTAGTTTACTAGTTGTTAGGGCCTTGTCTTAAGGGATTGGGCCTTAAGGTTTTTCAGACGGTCTGGGGCCTATTGGTCCTCTGGGCGCTAACCTTGAACTAGGAAATTTCAAGTGCAAGGTTTTCGGCTTTGTTTGGGTTGAAGGTCTGGAGTTGAGGCTTAAGTTTCCCAAAGGAACCACAAACCAGATAGGAATGTATATCCAGCACTGGCAGCCTTGTGTAAGAACAGCTGTGCGGCTTGACGACTCTCATTTCTTTTCGACGTTCCTCAATTCCTAATCTTAACAGCTCCGACTGAGCAGCTCACTACGTAGTTCCCCTTGTACTTTGTCTTTGGGCTTTGGGGTTACATAAGAACAACGCTTTGACTTCGGTTTGAACATCTATAGTGATTGGGTTCAAATTCGTAGATGCACGTCTACAGCACTAAAAGTGTACTACATCCTGCCGTCCCCTGCGTTCCTTTCTTTAAGGAGTGGTGCGTGCTGTGAATGCAGCTGAGTTCGTCACCTTTCCGCAGAGACCCAGAGCATTTCCTACACCGGGAACCTCAACAGGATCATCGTTGTCAACTCCTGTATAACCCAACTTCCGTTTCATTGTCCATTTCTTTTTCATTGATTCTCCATTATGGAGGTAATATCGGTAATATCCCTACACCGTGGATCCTATATATCTCCTTTCAGAGACCGAGTAGTTCAATCTCACTTGCCATTTCCGTTCCATTTGATTCTCTATTATTGCAAGCTACAACATAGCAGCAACAGGAGGTGCATGCTCTGAAAGTTCCTTTGTACAATCCCAGCGTGCCAATGCACGGAGGTAAGAAATATGCGTTACATGGTGCAAGGATCCATAATATTGTGATCTAAGGAATTTTCTTTAAGTAAAAGGTATTGGGCTTGTGGGATTATTGCTGAAGCCGAAGCCCTAAACCATTTGAAATGCTAGAGCTTATCTCACGGGAACTTCCTCCCACACTGGCTAGTACTAGTATTAAGAAACAATATCACCAACAGGCAGCAGTCACTACGACTTGGAAAAGTAGGGGTAGCCTTAAAAAGGGAACTTACTAGCTTTAGTACGGGATTACCACTTAATCATACTCCTGGGGTGCTTTTGGCCCTGAAGGGTGTAAATGTTACCTACATTGGCCTATTTGGATGCCTAGAGTATACATTACTCAATCTCTAGGACCCCTATGAAAATTAGACCATATTAGATAGCCCCTAAGCCATACCCAAATAGACATGACCTACGCAGGGCTACTTAGATCCCTAGAATACCCAAGTAGGCTAAGGAAGATCTCCTGTGTCAGGTTAGCGATCGCGGGCTTGAAGATCTCATTGCCAAAGGTCCGCCGCCCAGAATTTGTCATACCTGTTCCCCCAGCTACCCACAGTTTTAAGGGTTGTACTTATTAACTAGGGGTTATGACTTAAGTGTAGGTAATTGGGGGTGCAGGCACTGCTTACATCAAATGTGAAGGGCTCGTAAAAGAGTCCCTATAAGATCCCGACAGAGTGGCCCACTATATCTATACAAGTAGCCATATACATCCCTGCGCCTGCATGCGCATAGTGGAAGTGTTATGTTCAGGCGTGGTAACTGCTCAGAATCACTAAGCCCTAAACCCTAAACCATTGGGCACACTTTGTCCCGTCGCTTCATGCTTCATGTACTGCTGCGCAATGGTAGTTTCCCTAAACAGGGGACCTCCAATATAGACCCCAAAATACCAGAATCTTTAATATAGGGACCCCCCAATAAGGTACCCCTAATTTTGGGAAACCCTAGAACCCTCAACCCCTGAAACCCTTAACCCTAAACAACTAAACTAAGGACTTAGCGACGAGCCGCTGCTTACCGCCCAGGCACGAGGGCTTACGGTCGCAATGCGCCCGAGGTTTAGGGGTTTCGGGTGTAGGAGATTTGGGAGTTTGGGGTTTAGTTTAGGGGTTTAGGGTTAAGGAGTTCAGGGTGTTGGGTTTAGGGGGTTTAGGGTTGAAGGGTGTAGGGTTTAGCGGTTTTTGGCTTGGAGCTCAGTATATACACACATGGAGGCCTAAATCATTTCCAACAGTACGGTCCCGGATTTCTGGGTGGAACTACAACGGAGGGTACCCCAAACAGAACAGACGATCAACATAATGTTGGTAAAGTAGGCCCCGGTATGAGTGTTTTTTTGTTCAAGGCTTAGTGGCTTGGGGTTTCGAGGCAGGACTTTTGGATTGAGAGGTTCAGGATGTAGAGTAATCCCCTCCACTTTATATTAACCCCTGATCTTAACTATATTATAACATGTTGCATTTGATATTAGGAGGAGAGGGTGGGGTTTTAATAGTAGGGGGATGGGATTATGCAAGGAGACTGGCAGCAACTGATACAGCGACCGCTTAGACTTGTTTGGCAAGACAGCAAAGGTACATGTGCATCCTTTGTAGTCATTATTCCTGATCCGATCAAGTCACCCTTGTCTGACCAGAGGTCAGGGAGAATTCTACTTAAATTGGCACAGCAGACAGAGTAGCTATATGTTAGGTACGACAGTACTTGGATGACATGAGTTGAACTTGAGGGTGCGTATTGGTTTCTTCATATCGCTACGGTGTTGGTTCATTCTAGGATACTAGCTGTGCTTCCGTATTCTAGCCAGATTTCGCTTCTCCATATTGGCTCAGTTCAAGCCTATTGAGGTCCTTTACCGCTTGCGGCAGGCTTTTTTTGGGAAGCTTTGCATATGATCAGGAGTGTTGTGTATTACTGTCTGTATTGGAGACCTGAGACACCCTGAAACCAGCAAGCACCCAGGTCACTGCTTCATGGTTGCCACTGTTGGTCAAACTCTTATCGTTGCGACTCCGGCCCAACCTGCACACCATAGTTGTCTGCCAAGAGCATAGGGTCTTTTCATTGTCTGTAAGGAACTTCCCTGAGGCGTTTAAGCAGTGCCGCTCCTGCGGCACTTGTGCACATATCTGAGCCCAGATCGGATCACCAAAGGAGCTAGATGTTGTAGCATATACCTAGTGTGGGTGTTTTTCTTCGTAGAAGGTTTTTTTTCTGTTTCTCCCGAGCTTCACTGCTTCTCTGGAAATGTTGTGGTCCCGAATGCTGGTGCCCTTTCTCCTTAAACCCTACCCACATGCCCAGCAGGAACCACCTCCAACATGGCCGTCCAAGGAGGACGGAGGACCAAAGGCGGCGAATTTTTTGGTCTTTACCCTAGGGCTCCATGTCTACAAATGTTACCTACATTGGGTCCCAAAGTCTACAAATATTACCTACATTGGGCTATTTGGAGCCTTAGGGTTAGTACCCGAGCTTCAGACCCTAAAGAAATCCCTAAGCGGGGTTTTCTTAGATTTGGGGATTGCGCTAGGGGATATTATGCTATCAGCTGGAACGATGTAGTTCTGAGGGTTTATTAAGGGACAAGATTTTTCGAGAAACACCCATATTGCAGGACGAGTAGGCTCCAGGGCTTTCGGATGGTTCAAGGCCAGCTGAGTAGTATGTAATTTGTGGATACAATGGTACCCACCTTAGGCCACATCTGTCCTTCCAAGGCGGCTAGAAGACAATGTCTCAAAACTCCATTTCTTCGCACGGACACTTCTCACAGAATTTGTGACATGTCTGAAGCCATCCAAGGAATTTCCGGTAGTTTTCCTGGCGGCCACCTGTGCCGGACGTATCATGTGCATGATCGACCGAGGTCCATGAACAGTAAATACGATGGTATTCAGTATAGAGTATAAGACTTTAACCTCCTTTGGGTATGGCACGCTTTTTAGAGAACATAGGCGTATATGGCGCAATAACCTAGAAACGCTACTCCGCTGAGCAGCAAAAAAAATACTTCCTCGTCTTTCAAGAAATAAAAGGATTTGGGGAAGCCCAACCTTAAAATTAGGACTCTATAGTTATCATATGAGCTATAATCTAAACTCCTTGCCAGGGGTTATATAAGGGATCATATAGAGGACTACTATAGGGTTCTTAAGGGGGATACTAGGAGTTTAGGCTATAGCTCATATGAATATAGTGGGGTCTCTTTCTTTCTGGCTGGGCATTACCCAGGTCTTCTTATGCTTGATTAATGATTTTGTGTGTTTAATTTGGAAAGGACACGAGGGATGAAGGATGTAGGAATGCCTGTAGGAGACGCGCTGCTGAATTTGGGACGGCGGGTAAGGAAGGGTTCAGGGGCTGTGCCTGGCTGTTCGTGTGCTATCAGTACCTTGACTCGGGTAAAAAAAGTCACAGCAACCTTGCATATAAGTTATATCGCGTCATTACAAACTCACGTGGATTCGCGCGCGAATCTTGAAAGAGGGTTAACATGATTATGCTTGCCCAAGCCCCATCAGAGTCCTTCTGAGAGAATACAGTGGTTGGTGAGCACCTCTCGCTTCGCACGCAATTTGCCAGCCAGCAAAGTTCTTGAAAATGTGAGCATCCACGTATCCTCGACTCTGATTTACATACTGGGTCCCTTTTAGTAGGGAAGAGAGTAACATCTGAGGTATGTCAACGGACCCTGAACAGTTGAGACTCCCTGTCTGCATATTGATGCCAAGAACAGTCCCGAGCCTCAAGCGCAGCAGTCAAACTTCTACTCGGAGGTTTCTGTGTGGCCCATATGACCAGCCCCAAGACGTTGAAACCCACCCTCTAGCCCCAGGCGTACAGCTCTAGAGCTAACAGCCGGACATAATCTTCACACAACACGTGCATGATACTGATGTTGAAGCTCTCTGGCTTTTGTCGTATCACCCCCAGAGAAGCACTGCACATTTCCAAACCTCAAGAAGACCTCTGCTTTGCTATGCTTGCTGATACTGAAGCGAGTGCATGGCTCTACTTAGCCCAAGATAGTCCTCTGGGGTAGTACTTGTATCATCCCCCCCCACTCTCCCTTAGGCCCCAGTAGGCAAGCCCTATAAATCCCTCTCCGACCCCAGTGTCCATTTAACTCTCGGTTTCCTTTGTTCTGAATTTTGTGAGATTATGGAGGCCCGTACTATAACCCTAAGCCTGAAATCCCGAGTAACATGGCAGTCTCCCCTACATAATCCCATGGATCCCATTGACTAACGCGCTGACTAGTACGTGGAAGCTTCCTCCCTGCTATGTCCAGGCTGCTCTGCAGGCTTCTTTCAAATGCATCGGCAAGGCCAGGCTCAGCACAACGCCTTTTTGTTGGTTTAGGGTTTAGGGGTTTAGGATTTAGGGTTTAGGCTTAAGGTTTAGGATTTAGGGTATAGGGTTAAGGATTTAGGGTTTAGGGTTTAGGGATTGGGCTGCAGTTAGAGCATTGTTATGGCACTTAGAACCAGACCCCCTGAAGCATTCAACAAAATAAAACCTCACAATTATCCCTTACCTTCCCAATGTAACCATGGGGGTCATTCTGGGGAGGGGGGGTCTGGGGACGACGCTACCGTAATATGGATACGGTAGCCCTAAACCCCGAACCCGAAACCCTAAATCCTGAACCCTACACCTGAAACCCTAAACCCTAAACCCTGACTATGTGCCATGTGCGTGCTCGGACCCGTGGGGCAACGTAACAAATAGCTTTCTGGGCTCAGCGTCTAGGGTTGTGGGCTTAGGGTCTGGGAGATCAGGTTGCAGGCTCCCCATTTAAAGTTTCAGGTGTAGGTTTGCGGTTTTGCGGATAGGTACATAAGTGGCACTACGGTCTTCTGGCAGACACTGTTTGGTGTCCAGCTTTAAGGGGAGGAGTATTTTCTGATAGCCTTTAGCATAGGGGCAAGAAAGAGCAGAAAAAGCGACAAGCAGTCAAGTCATGGCGATTCTCACTGTTGAAACGACATGATGGACCCTACCTGGACCCTTGGGTTTCTGAGGCTAACATTGGGCCGTGAGAGATAAGCCCCCCTGCCCATAAACATGAATACTACCTTTGGCTCGGGAAGTTAAAGCGACCTCACCCTAAATGGTGGTTTTCACAGGGAATAGTATCGAAATGGCCTTCAATTGAGACTTGAAATTATTCTAAATGACCCCGCTTTGGGTGGTTCTTACTAGCAAAGGGGGACGTCATCTATGATGGAGGAGGCGAAGATGTGGTTATGTACAACTGTGTACCCCAAAACTATCCCATTTTCCTCAAGGCCAAAACAGAGGGCACCCGGAAGAATCCAAGTATGCCAAATTAAGCACACAAAAAAGTAGTCCCCCTTAGGTAGATAGAATATGGGGTATATGGGGGTCTTATTGTAACATATCCAAAGCCATATTCTATCTACTTACGGGGGACTATACACTGAAACCCCAAACCCTCAACAGCAAAACCCTTGCAACAACTGGGTTGCTGTTAAGGAACTTAAATTAAGTTACCATAATGGGTATATATATATATATAGTACATAATCGGGTTTCCCCAATATAGTATCTTAATTCAAGGCGTCGGTAGTTCCTGTATATTTTGGATGTAGTATGTGAGTCGTGTCTGTAACGCGGAGTGTCTGGCGAATATCGCTTGGGCCTTCGTCGTGGCTGACAGGCAACTGAGTCCGCAGGAGAGAGAGAGTATCTTAATTTAAGTTCCTTAACAGCAACCCAGGCAAACAAGGAGCCCAGAAAATCCAATTTTTCCAGGAGCTCGCGGTCGTCAATGCCAAGCTTGATGGGAGCTCGTTGGCGAAGCCTGCCACCAGCGAGCTGGCGTCTTGGCCGAGACTTGAGTGGGATTTTAGGCTACTTGTGGGGTTGTTGGGGTGGTGGGCAGGGAGTCCTTCTTGGAGGGTTGTATAGGTGATGATACTCTGTTGGGGTACGAGCCGAGGACCGGAGCCTCCTGGAAGCTAACCCAGACCTGTGATTAATAAACGAACCCCCTTCCCTTGATAGGGATTATAACAGGGGGATTATTAATCACGGGTCTACCTTACGACCTGGGACCTTGCCAAAAAGTATGTTTCCAAAAGGGGGGGTTTTGGATTCAGGTTCCATCGTGCGTGTTAAAGGTTTGGTGTTGGAGGTCGATATCTATCCAAACGTTTGTTTCCAGAGGCGATGGGTTGCTCTCCTTACCTGTATGTCCTCTGTCCTTATGCACACGGGCAGTGCATCGACTGCACTGCAATATAATATATGGGACATATTCAATATTGAGGGGGTGGGGGGGGGGTAGTCAAAGTAGCTACAGGAAAGCGTTCTACTCATTTGCGTACATTCTGATGTTCTAATTTTGACTACAGTATGGGCATAAATCGGGTCTAGAAAAGATCCCGAAACCCTAAACCCTAGGTCCCTGTTTGTTTGTGGAGTTAATGAAGCTGGCTACACACTCTACCAGTCCCGAGCGGAGATGGTATCCTCCTCTGCTGTTCTCTGTTAGGGTTCAGGGTTTAGGCTTTAGGGTATTAGGGTTTAGGGTGTTAGGGTTTAGGGTGTAGGGTTGCTGTTCTCTGTTAGGGACTATACCCAGAGCTACATACAACCTTACAATGCCTTCAATGCATTCACAAATCGTATATATCTATATTTCTAGCGGGCGCGTGCGCGATCATAGGAGTAATGCTTGTACATGATGATAAGCACCCTATGTTGAGCTTGCGACACAGTAGCTCCTAAGCTTGGGCTTAGGGATCTTGGCTTGGATGGGCTGGGGGAGAAAGTACCATGCTGTTCAGATTCAGGTCCGGGGGCGCTCAAAGGCGTATAAGGACATCAGTAGGGATACAGTTTAGGACTTAGGGGTAGGATTGAAGGGTTCACATTGAGGATCATGACAGGGGCGCTTTCAGAATCAACCGCCTACGGCCCAAAACTCAAGACGGGCTGTACTGGGCGTGAGTTTTTACTTCCTTGTGGCCTTAGAGTCTGAGACCTTGGACTAGCTCACCCACAGCCATAGACCCTAAACCCTAAGCTACATAAACCCTGAAGCCACAACCCTAAACTTTAAACCCCTAGGCCATATAAGCCCTAAAGCCTAAACCCCAAACTTTAAACCCCTGAGCCATATAAACCTTAAACCCCTGAACCCTAAACCCTATATAGCCCTATAGAAACCCTATATAATCCCGTATAAACCCCTTTTAGGGTTTAGGGTGTAGGCTACAGCCAGGTGCGGGAGGAGGTGCTGCGACTGTTCGCCTCAGGCGCAACGCGCTGAACTGGGAGCTTCTCAAAATAGGGCTTAGGGTTTGCTTAGGGTTTAGGGTTTACAGGGTTTAGGGTTCAGGGTTTAGGGTTAAGGGGTTTTAGGGTTTAGGGTTTAGGGGTTTAAGGTTTTCCTGATCCTATTCGTAGGGATTTCTAGGGACTGTACGAGGATTTCGCAGGAGGGAGAGAGAGAGAGAGATAGATTCTGGATTTCAAGGTGTTGGAGTTACGTGGGGGTTGGGCCCCAAACCCTAAACTCCAAGGCTTCTTTATCCCTGTAACCCATATACATATCTCTCTGTCTCTATAACCCCTCGACAGGGACCCATGTTTTGTCACCCAAGACTGGAGATAATTACCTTCTACCTAGATCAGCTTTTGTATCTGTATACATTTATATAGATATATATATATACAGAAATATAGTGTGGTAGACCCCAAAACCTTGCTCCAATTTTTAGGCCACTACGTACAATCCCGAAAACTCCTATACAAACAAACTTGCCAGCGGTTCTTCTAGTCAAAAAATTCATTCAGGTCCATACACCTTTTTTACGTCCTAACCTGTCCTGAAAGCCCTATAGTATGTAGTCTCCCTTAAGTAGATAGAATGTGGGGTATATAGGGGTCTTATTATGATATACCCCAAGCCATATTCTATCTACTTAAGGGGGGCTATAAGCCCTCAAACCCAAACCCTAAACCCTATGCATCTATACATATATATCTATTTATGACCCTTGACCTTTGGGCTTCTGGGGAGGCGGCAAGCGACTCCGGCCAGCGTTGACTTTGTTGACGGCTGCAGCTACCGGAGCGTCAGAGGCACCCTGGACAGCGCTGCCAATTTGGGCTTTGCTCTGGGTAGCTAACTTAAAGCGACCTTACCCGACCTCACCCTAAAGGATGGTTTATACAGGCAGTAGTATCAAAGTTGCCTTTAAATTGGGGATTGAACTTATTCGAAGTTACCCGGGGTCAATTTGCTTCTGACTAACTCTATATCCTTAACCTTACAGCCAAAACGTGGGTTTTGAATAGGGCTCAGGGCTGCAGGGTTACGACCTAGGCTTTAGGGCGGCGGATGGGACTTACAAAGCCCCAATCTCGACCCCCAAATACTACAATCCTTAATATGGGGACCCCCAAAATGGTACCCCCGCAATCTTGGGAATCCCCCAATTGAGGGGGTAAAGGCGCGGATGGTTTAGGGCTTCGGCTTCTTGATTTCTTGGTCTGCAAATCGGCCTAGCCAGGGCACAGCCGAGGTTCCAGGATTTTGAGTTGAAGGCTTTAGGGTAGAACCAAGTAATATAGTCCCCCTTAAGTAGATAGAATATGGGGTATATGGGATCTTATTATACTATACCCAAAGCCATATTCTATTTACTTAAGGGGGACTATCCTGAGTTTCTTGTAGTTACGATTACAGATTTCTCTCGGGCTGCGTAACGTGCGCGCCTAGAAAATGCCAGCCCTAATTGGAGGGTCGGGGGTACTTAGTAAGTATTTTAATAACCCCTATAGACCATACAGTAACTCAGTAACCTTACTTATCCCCATTATTACCCTACTTATTAAGTCCCCTGGACCCTAAACCCTAAACCCCAAATATAGAGTGTAGTAGTTTCCATTTTCTTTTCCATTATTACTAAGTCCCCCTGACCCTCCAAGTACGCCAGGGTGCAATGGCCAATGCGGCCGCCCTAGCAGCTGCTGTGGAGGTCCTTCATTCCGCCTCCTTGGTGCATGTGCCTGGACCCAGATAGGCTCAATCCGGGTTGAGGTTGGGGGTTTAGGGTTCAAGGCGACTGGGTGCGGGTTCAGATAGGTGAAGGAGTGGTGTAGGGATTACCTGAACCCCAAAAGTATGTAAAATGATTGCCTTTTGGGCTATTTTAAGGGGTTTTGGGCAATTATTCCACTTACTTTTGGGGTTCAAGTAGGCAAGAGGAAGAGGAGTTTAGCGTTGGGAGCTGGAGCTGTGCCGTTCAGATCGTGAACTCTTAATTGTTTTGGCGAGCATTTTGGGCAACAGGTCACCTTCTGAAGCCTTTATTGATTTGAGAACATGATAAGTACCTCATATACTTCCCCAGAAAAAGTTTGCTAGAACTCTTAGCGTATTCAAACGCCAAGTGCCCGACGAGCGGCTCCAAACGTCGAAACGAATCGGAATATGACGGCTTTTTTTTCAGGGGTCCACGTCAAAAGATTCTACAGGGGGATGGCTCCGGTATCTCTGGCAAAGTAGGGGTCCCCTTTCTTCTGTACACTGTACCCCTCAACGCATGAGGATCCTAATTCGAGAGGCTTCCCCCAACAAACCTAACCTCTACAATCCTATATGACCCTAAACCCTAAACCCTATAACCAAAACCCTAAACCCTAATAAAATCTGCAATTTGGAAAGCCTCTCCATCCATGAAGGCTCCTACTATAGAAGCCCTTCTTTAAAGTACATGGGGAACTGTCAAAATTGTGGTCCCTTTTTGGGTCCCTATTATAATACGGGGCCTAATTTAGGGGCCTTATTTAGGGGACCCTAAAAGGGACTAGAATTTTGACAATCTCCCATATGAGCTGTAGTCTAAACTCTTTTAAAGTGGGTTACATAGGGGATTATATAGGGGATTACTATAGGGATTCTCAAGGGGGATACCAGGAGTTTAGACTATAGCTCATATGAAACTTTGCAGCTTTGGGGAATTATCCCCACTTTTTCCGAGGATGACATCCTGGACGATGCAGACAAGCGCCGGGGGGAGGCCCTCTGGGGCTGAGTCTGCTAGGGAAAAGTCATCATCCTCTCTCCCGTATATGAGCTGCAATCTAAAAAAATCCTTGAAGGGGGAGCTACATAGAGGATTATATAGGGGAGTATTATAGGGGTTATTAAGGGAGATACTAGGAGACTATAGCTCATATGAAAAACCCCCACCCTCCTGATTATGAATATCCCAATATCGTACATTATGCCGCAGTGGGAAGATTTAGTATTCGGTGATGTTGTTTCTATATTCGGGGGAGGGCATTAACCAGGAATTATCCAACAGCTCCTTATAATGACGGTCAAGGACAACACTCGTGGTTCGTAATCTACCTAGCAAGGGGCTTCGGATTCAGGAGCGAAGATGAGGGTAGAATAGAATGGCGTCAGCTTTGTAAGAATCACACTGTTGAAATTAGGGTTTAGGGGTTACGTAGGGTGTAGTTCACCGCCGATCAGCGAAGGGCAGAAAGGGTTTCGGGGTTGGGAGACCGGAAAGTCCTTGCATGGTTTCGAAGCCCTGGGCTCAGTGCCGCGAAATGTATTACAGAAAGTCGTTGGTTATCGAGAACCTTCAGCGGATGATGAGCCATAGTCTAAACCCAATAGCTAATAACTCAATGGCCTTGGATGTGGATAGGAGGACACCGTGTGGGGATGCTGTAGCGCTTGAGATCCAAATCTGAAAGCAATGGTTTAGAACTTGGAGGCTTTGGGCGCTTTGGATCCCTCGGCCCTACCTGTAATCCACAATTACCTACAGCTTTGTAGTACTTACCTCCTAACTAACAGGTATAACCCATAAAGCCGAAGGTACTGTGGGTTACAGGTACACCTTGAACCTTAAATCCTAGCCCTAAACCCTACACCCTAAAACCCTAAACCCTATAAGGTTACAGGTACACCCACCCCACACTCTAATTAACATGCATAACACCCATAAAACTGTAGGTACTTGGGTTAGTTGGGGTTACAGGTACACCTTAAACCCTAAATCCTAGCCCTAAACCCTAAACCCTAAAACCCTAAGACCCTAAACCCTAAACCCCTAAACCCTAAGACCCTAAACCCTAAACCCTAACCCTAAGGTTACAGGTACACCCACCCCCCCAAACTCTGTGTGAAGCGCTAGGAGACAGCCCACTTGCGCTTGGGCGAGCGCAGCGCAACGCTGGTGGGAGACTTCCTGCGGCCTGGCTGTGTTATAGGGTGTTATGAGCTAGAGTCTAGAGGGTTTAGGGTTTAGGGTGTTATGAGCTATATAGCCTAAGCTCCTTAAAAGGGGTTACGTAGGGTGTTATGAGCTAGAGTCTAGAGGGTTTAGGGTTTCAATAGGGTTTAGGGTAAACTTCTCAAGAAAGGTTATCTAGGGTAGTATTATAGGAGTTATGAGGGGGGGGATACCAGAAGCTTAGAGTGTAGCTCACATGATTCTCTACCTATCTGTTGTCTACTTAGCCTTCGGAGACCTCCTAGGTCTCACCGTAGTTCCCTTTGGAAGTAGCAGAACTTGTTCCGTTACCGGAACTCCCTGGAAAGGCCTAGATACAAACTACATTACTGCGTTGTACAGTGGTAGAGCTTCGAGTTTGGAATTTAAGATGTAGCTTCAAGGTCAGGAATTATTATGAGGTGTTCTGACAGTTCTTGCTGGGTTCGTTGCAGGTCAGGGGCTTGTTTATGGGGAATCGGAATCCCTATAGATTTCCCTACAGTCATCCCTAAAGCAGGGGAAAGGTGACCCTGCCCGCTAAGAGCAAAAAATCCCAGGGTAGCAGAGTCGATAGGTTTTTATATGTAGTTTATGTATAGAATATACAGCTATGTAGTTGTCTGGCCCGGGAAAGTGGGCGGGGGTGATGATTTTGGGGAGGGGAACGTTCAGAGGCCTCAGCTGCATTGTGAGGTCTAACAGTTCGCCTAAACTTCAGGTCAGAAAAGATCAGTCAGGGTGTCTTCAACAGCCAGTAGTTCTGGCATGAGAGGTGTCCACTGGGCAAAGGTTCCTCCAATGATGACTTCTGACACTTGTGGGCCACATTCCTGGGTGGGCCCCTGGGATATTTACTATTTTCCCTAATGGCTTTAATAAGTGGGTTTTAGGGGCCAACCTATTCAAGAAACTTTGTCTCCCAGACGCCCTCCAAATTGTCAAGGTGGGCTCCGGAGGGCAGAGGGCAACGGATGTGTATTGGGTGGGTTTGCCAAAATTATGGGTACTTTTTGATTTGAGGGGGGGGGTCCCTATAATAAGGATTATAGCCTATTGGGGTCTATATTGGGGTCCCTTATTTCGGGAAACTACCTAAAGGGACTCCCTATCAAGTCACCTTCAACTGAGAGTTTGCTCCCCTAACACCGTATTGTTGAAGCTGGACCAAGTAACCGTATTTGTGTTTCTATAGGTTCCTCAACCCCTAAACACCTAAATCCTAAAATCCTTAAACTAGAGCCCTACACCCCCTTGTGGGTTGCCAGGTTTGCCACAGCCTCCGTTCTTGTCGCGGAGATCGGAAGCCTTCCAACCGTTCTGCTCATTTCCAAGGCAGGGCATGTTGATTTCTTCTAAGGTTCTGAAACTGGGGAGTTTAAGGCTTCGCGTTCAGGGTTTAGGCTTCAGGGTTTATGGGGTTTAGGCAGAAAGGATACACAGTCTAAGGTTAAAAGTATGGGCTTTTAGTCGGGGCCCGTAGGCCTTTGAGGGGGATTCTAGGGATCCTTAAGGGTACATATAGGGTACATAGCAGGTATATAAGGATATATGTAACCTGTTAACACTCTCAACTGCCAGTACCTATGACAAATCTGGCAAGTGGAGTTATTTGCAAATGGTTGCTTGGACCTATCCGGCACTGATGTACAGGCCTGTAAGCCCAGAACCGGGCTTTGAGCAGCCTCTTGTACCTTCGTTCTAGACGGATGATAAGGCGACAGCTGTCTTGATCCTTGAAGCTTCCAGGCAAAGCCTTACATATCCTGCGCAACCCTTCTGCAATCCCTATAAGCCCTTCAAATCTAAGGTTGAAACCATGGGCCCCTAGTATGGGCCCTTAACCTGGGACCGGGTGGCCCAATGAAGCTTCTGAATCTAGAAAGGAAATGTAGAGCATCTTTCATTCGACGGTGCCTTGGGTCTATTTTGCTAGCGTCATATACGGATTAAAAGGGCATGCTATTTGTATTCGTTGCTTGCCTCTACATTACACACCCCGCTAACCCCTGCACAGCACCGGCTTCCAGTTTCATTTCAATGCAATTTCCAGCTGATTCTCCGTCAGCATTTTTGATGTTATGCCCAAATTCCAGATCCCAAAGCCCAAAACCCCGAATTATCACAACAGGGCTACATAGTTTAGAATGCAGACCGCGTAAACATCATATGCTAGTCAAAGAGCCGTCTAAATGTCCATGTCATTTCGAACTATCTGGTCCGGTAGGGTTCGGGCTACGGGCACTTGCGGGCTGTTGTGCAACCCGAATCCGCTCATCCAAAGACTCCCTGATAAGGTCTTAAAAGCTCTATTCCCCCGATATGACCTCATGGAACCCACTTAGAACCTTATACAACCCCCATGGCCATGTAACTCCTCTGTCTGTGTTTTATGTATATGTTTAATGGCGTATACACATATTTGCTGTTTTAGCCCTCCATGCAACCTCGTCTAACTTTAAGCTTTCAACCTGTATATCACCTTCTTTACCTCTGTTATAACCATATATTCCCATCTCACCTTTCTTGAGTCCAAGAGATAAAGCCCCCCAGAACTGTAAAACCTAACCCCAAACCCTTAACAACCTGTAACCCGAAACCCTTAAAGCAACTTGACAGCCAGGTTGTTGCCGACTTCGGGCGAGGCGAGCTGGCTCAGTCAGCGGTACGTTTCGAAGCTGTCGACTACTCGCTGGAGGCCGAGGGAAAGGGATATTCTGGGTTTAGGGTTTAGGGTTTAGGGATATTATCCCCCTATAATGGAGAATCAAATGGAAAAGAAAATGGAAAATGAAATGGAAACTGAGGGAATATAGGGATTNNAACTTAATTTAAGTTACTGTATTGGGGAAACCCTATTATTTACTATATATACCCATTATGGTAACTTATTTTAAGTTCCTTAACAGCAACCCAGTATTTGGGGTTCAGGGTTTGGGGACTTAGGGGCGTAGGGTTTGGGGAGTTAAGGGTTCAGGGTTTAGGGACTTGAGGGTTTGGGGTTTAGGGTTTGGGAACTT
>CAJNIZ010044312.1:1896-19851 GCA_905231905.1 Symbiodinium pilosum
GGGGGTGAGCATATATATATATACACACATATATATGTGTGTGTATGTGTATATATGGAAATTTGTGTTGAATGCTCGGCAACACAGCTTGGCCAACTGCAAGGCCCGGCGGTCGTCGTCCAGACGTGCGAAGAAGGTCATTGTTGGGAAGAAGGAAGTGTTGAGTCCGTTAAACACATCTACGCGGTTGGCAGCGTCAAGCCCAGCTTTTGATCAAGCGGATCCACCAACTGGTGCCCGGAATATTTCTTTTAAGAGTAGTTGTCCACTTGAGTACAGCCCACATAGCGCTATGAAAAGTCTCAAGCAGTGCTGCTGCGGCCAGTCATGGCGAACCGACAGACCGCAGGCATCCGAGGCGTTGGAGGCACCCGACTCATCTGCCAGGATCTCAGAGGGCTTAGCTTCGCTGTGTCTTCGCCGATGCACGTTCAGAGGTGAAGCGGCCAGCATGTTCGAAAACTGTGACGCAAAAGGCCAGCTTGCGCACAGCGCATGGGGTTTCAATGGCCGGTGCTGGTCCTGCAAGTGTGATCTGAAAATCGGTGGGTGTGGAAAAGTGTGGAGCCAGATCTTCGGAAACGCGTGGCTGGGCTCCGATCAGGCATCACTAGTGGCAGGTCCTTCATGGTGATTGAGATAGATGGATTGGGGGCTTCTGGTTACTCTGGTTGTTTGCCGATTGTCGCATCAAGAATGGAAGTCGCGGCGCGCTGCCCTCAGCTTCAAGTCTCACTGAGGGAAGCATAAGGCTCAAGTTCGGCATTTCAGCCTAAACCACCTCGCAGCTGCTGAACCACCTCGCCGCTGACCAGACAGCATAGACTTCGCGGCGATTCGTGAAAACAAAGCGTAGGGAAAGGCAAGAAATCCGGGATCCTTCACAGCGGCGTGGCACAGTGGTTAGATGTTCAAGAAGCTTGGGCCTCCTTCACCGAACTTTACACTTCTGCATGCAGCGGTGTTTTGCCAGGAGGACGGAGCCTTGTGCAAGGAGGCCTTGCGAAGTGGACGAAAAGTGTGCGAAAGTCAGAAGAAAGCTGCAAGCGTGTGAGGACCTGGAGTGGCTGCAGGCCAAGAAGCTCCCCTTGCAGGAGCGCGTTGGTTCGCTTAATGGTTTAGCCTCTTCGTTTTTTTTGGTGTTTACAAAAAATGTGTGCAAAGCTTGGAGGAGGCCTCCTTCGCGCAGCCGGAGCCGGAGCCGCAGGTGCCGTCCAAGGCCAAGGAGGCCCGCTTCGTCTCCACGGCCTCCAAGGCTCAGGCCTTTCGGGGGAAACTGCTTCGCATCATTCTTCGTTTTTTTTAATCTGCAGATACTTTCCTTCTTTCCTTCGGAGGAGAGCGCACGCAAGCAGAAGAGCTCCAAGAAGGACGCGGATCTGATGCCGCCATTCTGTGCATAGTCATAGCTCCCTTCAATTTTACATTGCTGAAAGCCAGGAGGCCGCGGACTTCCTGGGCCTTTGCCCGAAGGAGATCACACTTCAGGCAGAGAAGGTGCAGAGAGTTTGGTGAGTTTGGTAAGTTGCTGCCTCCTTGCTCGCAGAGGTCCCAGAAGTGCAGAAAGCTTCCGAAGCCTCGGAAGCCTCGGAAGCGGCATCGAAGGAGGCGAACGATCTGAGCCTTTTTGCTGCTTTTGCGCAGCTTGATGCAGCTTCAGGCGAAGCTCAGGGCCTCCAAGCGCCGCCCAAAGAAGGCAGCGGCGGGCCCCATCACCCCACTCCCAAGCCCATCGTGCTAAAGCCGCAGACCCCTCGGTAAATGTCAATGCTTTGTTCGATGCACGGCTTCTTCCTAAGACGTGTGGTCCATCAGAGCACCTTCTGGACATGGCGGCTCATGCAAACAGGTCAGACATGGTCAGACTAGAGTTGCATCCACTTTTGCATGGCTACCATTAATGTCAAGCTTTCGAGCTTATCCATTCATGGTCAGGGAATTGGTTTGGGTACCTTGCTCAATGTGCCGGGGGCTAATTGGAATGATTGGAAATATGAAGCTTCATGACCCAACTTCCATAGTTCGTGGGTTGAAGGTAGCAATGAATAGATAGTGTTGGAGGTCTGAGGCTTCAAAGCTGAGGCTGTTTGGCTTCCAAATGTTTTACATGTTCATCTTGCTCCCTGCAGCTTTGGTTCATGCGGGACCCTCTTCCTTTAGTGCTTGCTAGCACCGCTGGGGGTTTCGAGGCCTTGGCCATAGAATTCCTGAAAGTTGTGCTCGGGGAAGGTGCAGAGCACCCAGCTGGAGGTCTTCAGTGCCCGGCTACCTCGCTCCTTGGTCAGGAGTCCTCGGCAAGCCTTAGCCTGGATTTAGATCAGCTTCGTCTTGACATTCCTTGTTGACCTCCTTCTGGGCCCACTTCTGGACTTGTGCTTCCTCCTGAGATATAGCTGGACCAGAGCTGTTAGGGCGCAAGCCCGTGTCTTCACTCGGCAAACCTCCTTGTATCGCCTCCTTGCATGAGCCGATCTGCTGAGATCCCTCCGCCGTTGCACAGCTTGTGTCGGACCTTCGAGCTGAGGTCCGGGTTCTAATTGCCTTGGCAGAGGATTTTGAGCTCGTGCCTCACTGCAACTGCGGCACATCAGGGTGCCTCCCGTGCTCCTCGTATTGTGGAGGCTCACGACCAAGCCGATCGGGAACTCCTTGCTCGTGAGATTGGTCAGTTCTTTGCCCGTGAGACGCGGAGGTTACAGGGGACATTCAGGCCGTTCCCGCCTGAGCCTGCCTTCCCGTCACTACCGTCACTACCTGGCCGTTTGCACTCTGGCAATCCCTTCACTCGTCTTTACAACCGTCTGTCTGATTTGCGGGCTGATCTCTTTCAGCAGGGCCAACCCGGCAACGCAGTGTTTGTTGGATTTGCTTCCCTTTGGGAGGCGCGAGTTGCCTTAGAAGAGGCCCGCCGGCCTCCGCCAGTTGCACTCTTGCCGCAGCATGTCCGAGCACGACGGTGAGCCGCTGAGTGTTCGTGATTTCACCGCAGATAGGGGAGATAGTTTGACTCCCGAAGTTTTGTTTGGGCACCTTTCGGAAGGCGCATTGTTGGTGGCTGTCCGCATTCTTGTTGGAGCAAAGCCATTGGTCGGCGCCGCCTACCGCGGCAGGCCTTAACTAAGGCCGTTAATTTGGAAGTGCCTGCTGCCGGGGAATCTCCTGGCGAGCCTCACCCTGCCTTAAAGATTGAGGTTTGGATAGGGTTTTTAGACCTTTCCTTTGAGCCTGCATGGATG
Source organism: Symbiodinium pilosum (assembly GCA_905231905.1). Classification (NCBI taxonomy): domain Eukaryota; class Dinophyceae; order Suessiales; family Symbiodiniaceae; genus Symbiodinium; species Symbiodinium pilosum. The sequence goes on from CAJNIZ010044312.1 coordinate 5,133, forward strand.
CCCGGATTCCTAGGAGCCAGTCAGGATGAGTTCTGGATGGATTTCGATACGGCCAGGTCCGAAGAGGGGGGCGAGCCAGCGCCCGCGAAGATCCAGTGGCCGAGCTTCGAAGTCGCATGACCACCGTCGAGGGAAGCAAGGCATCGATCGCCTTCTCGCAGCTTCTCAGGTTGGCGCAGCTCAGGTTTGCAAAGCCGTCTCCTCGAACCCCTGCCTTGGGCCCAGACCTTCCGGGCCTCGACGCCAGCGCCGAGCTGCGTGCCATGAGCCAACTGACGGCCAAGCAAAATCCGATGAACGACCCGGTGGTCAAAGCCAATGTGAAAGGCCCTGTCCGCAAGGCCCTGAGCAAGCCGAAGCCGCTGTCGGAAAGTGATGGCGAAGACGACGCCGAAGCGGATGGCCGGAGACCTTCCTTTTTTGGAAAAGGCGGTTCTTCAGATGGGGGAAGTGCTGCAGAAGCTTACCAAGGACAGGCCCAAGCCCGATTTGGACTCACTGCCCAGGCTGCCGCCCACGGCGGCGTTTGGACTGCGGACTCCTCCGCCGCTCTAGGTGCAGTGCAAGCCTTGGCTCCCTTGGCCAAGGCCGTCGAGCCTTCTCGGATCAATTTCACCCGCAAACCCACCTTTGATCCTAGGCCTTTTCCTAGCGCTGTAAACCTGCTTAGACTCTCTCTCTTGGGCTGCCAGCGACAAGCCCAAACCTCTTCCGAACGTGCAGGTACGCGTGCCTAAGGCCAAGGTTTGTGAACTTGGCTCTCCATCCTTCTGGGGAGATCGATCTCAAGAGATGCTGCGGTTCGTTTACGGTGCCTGAAGATGAGCTGAGAGACAGGTTTTGGATGCGCAACTGGGAAACGCGTACGAGAATCCGGATGTGGAGTGGACGAGGTCGTTGGGATCTCTCGCTCAGCTTCATTTTCTGTTTTTGGGTCGGGGCAAGTAGCTCCTGATTCATGCGGAAGATTTGCGCGATTTCTATCACGGGTTTCGCGTGGGGCGGGAGAGCTCGCGACGTAACAGCCTCAAGCTCCTTGTTAAGCCATCCGGTTGCCAGGGTTTGTCCGCGTTCAGCCCGCGCCTTGCTGAAGCCAAGATTGTCCGTGAGGTCAGGCAAGCCTACGAGCATGTGCAATTGCCCCGGCGTCCCGGGAAAGCCGTTGAACGCGCCTCTGCTGCCGAGTTCTGGTGACGGAGTTGCAGGGACGATCAGGCCTTCTTACAAGCGGGCCGTTCTGCCGTTCCTCTCGCTCATCTTGTCCTCAAGTGCGTTGAGCTCAGGCTTGCTACTCCTGAGCTTCTCGAAACCCTGACAGGTGGCTTGGTTTCCTGCCTACAGTACCGGCGACATTGCTTGAGTGCTCTTGAGCTGGTGTACTCTGAAAAGCCTCCACGGCTTAGGCAAGAGAAAGAGCAGCTCCGACATATTGAGGCCGACGTCTGCTCCTGCTACAATTAGCTTGCCCTTCCTGCTACAGTTTTTATGACTCATGACTACAATTGCTATTCACATTTGCATACTACGAGGACCTCCAAGTAGGTCTTCTGCTGGCTGTCGTGTTGCTCTCTCAGGCTGATATCGACCTCCGCGCAGAGCCTGCTCCCCTTGTGATCGCTTCTGGCGCTTCCTCCACTGCAGAGGCTGCCCCATCCTGTTGCATTGCAAAGCCTGTGTCGCGGCACACCATTGCAAAGGGCTTGTGGAACAAGCTGTTGGCGCCCTACTCTCTCCTTAGAGAAAAGGGTTTGCTGGATCCTGAGCAGAGCTTCCAGGTTCTGAGCCTGCTTATGTCTCTCATCCGCTTTGGGAGGAGATCGCTCTCAGTTTGTAGTTTCGCAATTTCGGCCGGATCAGGCGGGTCCAGGTCCGACGTCGCATCAACGACAGAGATGCAAAAGTGGTCCCGGATTTCGGCATCAGATCCTGAGAGGTTGGAATAAGGAACTGGGTCAAAACTGGACTCGAACTGCTGAGCCTTATCCAAAACGCTTGTGCAACTTTCTGGCCAAGCACGTGCTGTCTTCTCCTCAGAGGAACGATTGACAGCGGCGACTTCCAATGGACCAGCGCACGTCCGCCCGCAACCTGTCTCAACCGCCATGAGGTGGAGCACGCGATGAGTGAAACCTTCTCCGTGTCATCGTGAGACGCAGGATTGCGCAGATTCTTATGTAACACCCTTCAACCACCAACCTCCTTGACAGTGAGTGAGACAAAATTACCCGTGCTACAGAGAACATTAGATGAAGTGGATGGAGTCCAGAAATATATGAGATATACCAGGACCTGAACCTGTTGCTCTGCAAAGATTTGGGTCGATTCTACGAAGTAATCCGACAGATGGAACTTATCTGGAATATGTACATGAGGGCTTACACCACCCAGACTGCGTTGACACGTGGCATATTCACGAATGCCAACGCATCCCATCGAGAATGCCATTCTCTAGGTGTGCATTGAAGACGTCCTTAAGTGAGGAAGAGGCAACAACGGTGTCGACACAACAGTGTCTGGACAGACTCTTGATAGGGACATCATTGAGCAAACCCAGAAAGCCCGGGCATCCATGGGGAGGGATAGTTTGCGGCGAATCTTGGATGATGATGCGACACGCAAAGCGTATCGACCCTGCCCAAAACCAGATGATCCCATCGATGATGGATCTTGATTCTTTCATGTGGATATGGATGGCTTTTGCCAACACCTAAACTGAGGGCCGATATGCCGATAGCTGGCTTTTGCCACTATTTCAACTTCATGATCACTGTATTCAGCTCACACTGATGTTGGCTCAACGTTTTCACTTTGACTCTGTCATTTGTTTTTCCTGAAGTTGTGGAATATGTAATTCCGGTTCGAAGTTTCACACAAAGCGCATCGTTTTGCAGCTCGACGTGGGGGGAGGGGGGGGGGAGGTGCTAAATGCTAAAGCGTAAAGCTCATGAACCCAACCCTTCCGAGCTGCTTGCCATGTCAGGTACTGTAGAATCTTTGGCTCAAGCCCTCCCCAGGAGGCAAGGTACTTCCCGAGCCGGCACTGATGGCGAGACCGATTTGAAGAAAACAACAAAACGATTGCTGAGATGTGCTGAGCTGTGGTTTAAGGTTGCTGGGGCAGAGGTTGACACGAGATCTTGCCACGCGCCAGGTAGAAGATCCAGCCACCCCACGCCGGGAGAGCTCACAAGTGTCACAAGAGGCAACGCTGCAAGTTCAATGAATCTGTTGCATGATTCAGAAAAAAGCGGCGGCGCCAAATACCCACCAAAGCACAATACAGTACAAATGCACAGGTGTCGCAGGTGTCAGAGGTATCAGAAGCCTCTGCGGATGGGTCCGCGAAAGAGGCAGGGAGCGGACAACAATGTGGCAGGCTTGTGCAAGCCTACAAATTTGTTACAGGCAAGGAGATCATCATCTTCAAAGCGCCGCACGAAGAAGGCAGAACCTCTACGGAATGCAATATCTTTTCTAAAGTTTGAGACTTGCCTTTTGTTACACCAGGTAGAAGATCCGGTCACCCCGTGCCGAGGGAGCTCACGAGAGGCAATCTTGCCAGCCTCGCGTGCTGCAGATTTGCAATATTCGCGCGAGGGCGCCCCGGCTTCGGTCTATTGCCAAGTACGGATTCTTGGCAATAGTCACATCTTCAAGCTAAGAAGACCACCTCCAGACAAGAAAGTGCCACACAATTGATCTGTCAACGCAGAATCTTGATATACACATTAAACCCTTAAACCCCCACAGCCGCACCCAGTAGACCCCCATTCTGGTACAACTGGCATATTCGACGCCTTACCGACTTATTGATTACTATTAATTCAATTGAAACATGTCAGACAGACATTCAAGAGAATGGACGAGCCCAGTGTATCCAAATCAGCCTTCTGGTTGGGGAGCTATGGGGGTTGAGGGTGCCAGGTCTCAGAGGTGTCGGAAGCTTCTGCGGATGGATCTGCAAAAGAGGCAAGCCAGCAACGTGCTATGCCTTCTTTTCCAGCCTTGTTTTCGTCACAGGTGAGGCGATCATCATCTTCAAAGCGCCGCACGAAGAAGGCAGAACCTCTGCGGAATGCAATGTCATTTCCAAGGTTTGGGTCTTGACTGCACCCTGTTACACCAGGTAGAGGATCCAGTCGCCCTATGTCGGGACAGCTCGCGAGAGGCAATGCTGCCAGCCTGTTTTTTTTGAGGGGACGCACCCTGTCGGGAACCCTGTCAGTAAAAGGCCCAGCATGCATGCACAGGTCTCGCAGGTATCAGAGGTATCGGAAGCCTCTGCGGATGGGTCCGCGAAAGAGGCAGGGAGCGGACAACAATGTCGTAAGCCTGCTTTCACACCTCTGCGCTTGTCACAGGTGAGGCGATCATCATCTTCAAAGCGCCGCACGAAGAAGGTCGAAATGAATGGAATATCTTTTCGGAGGTTTGAGACTTGCCTGTCCACCAAGGTAGAGAATCCAACCGCTTCGTGTCGGGACAGCTCGCGAGAGGCAATGCTGCCAGCCTAATCCTTTTTTTTTCAGGTGGACGCACCGTGTCGGAAAAGGGGGGTGTCTGGCGACTGTTGTCACTATTGGAGTCTGGCTTTGTGTGCAAGATTCCAAGCATCCCGACAGTTACAGGGATCAGTTTGGGGCGCAATTCGAAGGGCTGTGGTAACTTTGGGTCTTGGAAGGCTTCTCATATTCCACCATGAATAGTTTACGTGTCCTTCTAAGACCTGCTGACAACCTCAGAAACACTGCATAGGCTGCATAGGAATGATACTCCATTTTTCATCTCCATATCTCTATATCTACACATCATATGGTCATGCCCGTACCATATAATCTTACAGATGGCCTAGATAATTCCTGGATTCGTGAGACCCCCACTCGCCCACACCCACAGGAGGGACGGGAACACCTCAAGTCATGTCTCTCCACCCCAAACCAGACCCACGGGCACTCCCAACCACACCCACAAAAAAAGGAAGCGTCCACCCCAACTCCCCAACCACAGACATGCACAAGGGAGGGGAAGGAGGCAAAGACCATGGGGGGGGGGGCAGGCCAGCAAGCGCGGGACCATGTATGGACAGGTCTCGCAGGTGTCAGAGGTATCAGAAGCCTCTGCGGATGGGTCCGCGAAAGAGGCAGGGAGCGGACAACAATGTGGCAGGCTTGTGCAAGCCTTCAGATTTGTTACAGGTGAGGCGATCATCATCTTCAAAGCGCCGCACGAAGAAGGCAGAACCTCTGCGGAATGCAATGTCATTTCCAAGGTTTGGGTCTTGCCTGCACCCTGTTACACCAGGTAGAGGATCCAGTCGCCCTATGTCGGGACAGCTCGCGAGAGGCAATGCTGCCAGCCTGTTTTTTTGAGGGGACGCACCCTGTCGGGAACCCTGTCAGCAAAATGCCCAGCATGCATGCACAGGTCTCGCAGGTATCAGAGGTATCGGAAGCCTCTGCGGATGGGTCCGCGAAAGAGGCAGGGAGCGGACAACAATGTCGTAAGCCTGCTTTCACACCTCTGCGCTTGTCACAGGTGAGGGGATCATCATTGGCAAAGACCTGCGCGAAGAAGGCAGAACCTCCTCCCCATAGAATGCAATGTCTTTGTAGAGCTTTGAGAACGGGCTGTGCATCAATGCACCAAGAAGAGGATTTGGTCACCCCGTGTTAGGAAAGCTCCCGAGAGGCGATGCTGCTAGCCTGGGTTTCGCTTTTGACAGAGCGTGTCGCCGCGCGTCCAGAAAATGCCTAGCCTCTACGGACAGGTCTCTCAGGTGTCAGAGGTATCGGAAGCCTCTGCGGATGGGTCTGCAAAAGAGGCGGGGAGCAGAATGTGATAGGCTTGCTGTCCCGCCACTGTTTTAGAAACAGGTAAGGCGATCATCGTTTGCAAAAAGCTGGGAGAAAAAGGCAGAACCTCTACAGAACGCAATATTTTTTCAAGGTTGGGGTCTTGCCTGCACCCCAGGTAGAGGATCCAGTCTCCCTGTGTCGGGACAGCTCGCGAGAGGCAATGCTGCCAGCCCATTTTTTTTTGAGGGGACGCACCCTGTCGGGAACCCTGTCAGCAAAATGCCCAGAATGCATGCACAGGTCTCGCAGGTATCAGAGGTATCGGAAGCCTCTGCGGATGGGTCCGCGAAAGAGGCAGGGAGCGGACAACAATGTGGTAAGCCTGCTTTCAGACCTCTGCACGTATCACAGGTGAGGCGACCATCACCTTTCAAACGGCCTCCTGTACCTCCTTCTGTCCTGTCTCCTAAAAAGGCGTAGAGTTGTGCGTGCAGACGGGAACAGTTTCTGTGGATGTCTGCATGTCTGGCAGGAACTTTCCGTGGTGAGCCGTTCAGAAAGCCAAAGCAGCCAGGCCGGGCTTGGCCGGGCTCAGCCAGTCACAGCATGAAGCGATCTGCTACAAGCCACCAAAGACGCTGCATGGCGCTGCAGCGCATTGAAATTCACTGGCAATTGTGCCTGTCCTTGCTTCCCGCTTCATGTTGCGTTGCTCCATGTTGGAGGGCAAAGGATCGGAACTAAGATTGCACATTTGTACACCCTCCGCCTGACTGCCTGTGGCAGGCAACTGAGAGGAAGGCCCGGGCAGCAATGCGCTTCGATGCGCTTCGGCTTCGCATCACAGTTGCAACAGTCAGCCTCGCAGGTCCTGGTCTCAAAGTTCCAGCAAGGAAAGCCAAGGAACAAGGCCCTTGATCATGTCTGCATGTGCATGTGTTTACATGGGGGTAACTTGACGGTCAGGGCACGGCGATCAAGGCAAACCGGGTCTGTCTAGCTCGTGCGTTTGTCTGTTAATGTAGTAGCTTGGCAGCTTGGCGGCTTGGCAGCACCAGCTTGTGCATGCTTTCAGGATGCAAAACCTTCCGAGTCCGTGTCCCTTGTGCAAGCGGGGCGAAAGGTGCAACGAGAATTGAAATGTTAAATGCTGGCTGGGGTTGACGTCAGGGATCCTTCTCCTTGCTTCCAGACCTAGAGGCGGGGCATTGCAGAACGCAGCATCGCATTCAGCATGGATTGCATTCGGCTCGGAGGAAAGTCCAGTGAAGGAGGAGCCTATCGTTGCCGGAGCCTCTTTCGCTGAATGCCTCGCGGCAAAGCTCTCGCAATCTTAGGGCCCGGTGATGTTGAAGAAGGCGGGAGAAACGCACTCACCGAAGCGCAGCATCTCAAGGCATAGCACGGCACTGAATCCAGGGATCCTTCTCCCTGCTCGAGCCCTGCACGAATCAGGGGGACATGAGTTGGCGCCAGGAGAGAGATGAGAGAGATGGAGGGAGAGAGAGACGAAAGAGGAAAAAGGGATGAATTGCTTGAACTGCTTGCAGCGGCACGTCGCGTTTAGCACATCGACCGTTGACAAGGAGAAGTTGGAGATCTCGCAGGCCTGTTAGAAAGCATTTCGCTGACTCCTGCAATCTCGGCATTGCAGCACAGCACCTCTTCGGTTCAACACCACACTTCTAGGCCCAATCGCCCTTGCAGCTGCCTGTGCCTGTGGCAAGCTGTGAGGCAAGATCTGAGCTGAAGCGTTTGCCTGCTTGGCACTGTGCACTGTGCTCACCGTAGTTCTCACTGTTTTTTTCCAGGAAGCCAAGAAGGAGGCACACAGGGAATGCACAAAGGGAACGCAAACTGTTAACCGATTGAGTTACAAAGTCTTCTGTGCCAATCTCAGGGCTATGAGCCCAGCTCCGGGACGCAGACGCCCAAGACCAAGGCGGAAGACACGCAAGACGCAAGTAAAGGTCAGATTTCTCTGTGCGAGAAAGATTTTGGTCACTGTGAGTCGCTGGGATGTGTGTTTTCGGGATGATGTGTTGGCAGATGATGGCGCGTGTCTAGTTGTCTGGTTGGAAGGCTGTGTCAGAGAGCTCGGAAAGTGGCTGTGAGAATCAGCTGGAGCGCGTCTTTTCCCTGAGTGCCCTGGACGCCCTCCTGCAGGACCTGCGGCTAGAAGAAGCGAGCTGAAAGTGAAGTGAAGTGAAGTGAAGTGAAGTCGTTTGTGGAGTTTGTGGATGTTCTGTGTAGTTTTTGAGGACCCTTCGGGGAAGGCGGAGCTGCGGTCGCATCTGGAGGCGGAGCTGAAGGACAAGCGGCCCAAGTACGCGAGCGCGAACTTGCAGACTCCGGTGGTCGTGGTGAGCTCGGAGGTGAACCCCTGGAGCAAAACGGGTGGCTTGGCCATGGTGGCCGGGAGCTACGGCTACGAGTTCGCGATGCGCGGGCACCGGACCATGGTCGTCTCCCCCCGCTACGGCGACTACAAGGACGCCGTTTACGTCGGCTACTCCAAGGTGTGGCTGGACGGCCGGGAACACGAGGTGCGCTTCTTCCACCTCTTCCAGGACCAGATTTATGATGTTTAAAAAGACAAGGGGCCACCGTGAACTTTCCAAAGGACGCAGTACTTGTCAACTTGTATGATGCAGCGCATGAAAACATACGCAAGCACTTGCAGATGAAAGCAATGATGCAGTCACAGGACCTTGGGGAGGGCAAGGGCACGGACTACGTCTTCGTGGAGCATGAGTGCTATCACAGAGGGGGACTCTACTGCGACCGTGATGGCAAGGAGTTCCCTGACAACTTGTTCCGCTACGCGCTTCTCACTGTGGCCGCCATGGAAGCTCCCCTGATCTTGAGCCTCCGCGGCTCCACCTTTGGTCAGGATGTGCTCTTTGTGGCTAACGACTGGCAGACGGGCTTGCTGCCAGTGTACCACCTGTACAAGTACCGCCGAAATCGAACGTACCTGAACTCCCGTTGCATTTTCGTTATCCACAACATCGGCTACCAGGCGCCAGAGACGGGGAGCGTAAGACAACGTAAGATTCAATCAGAGCAAGGTCCCACAAACCCAAGACCCTGAGACTTGGGGTTCATGATTTAAGGGTTGGCGGCAGCGGCGTCAGCCCTTATTGCCAAGACCAACCTCTCGCGCCGGCAATGCCCGCTCTGCGGTCGTTCAGCGCTACGAACAAAATAGAGGCGGTGTAGGTGTAGGTTCTCTGGTGTTCGTGGTACGGTGTAGGTGCTGTGCTGTATGTGGCGGTGTAGGCGCTGTGGAGTACTGGCGCGGTGCAGTTGCTGCGGTGTATGGCGTATGTGAGCGGGGACGCTAGGGAGGCTCGGGGGACGCCCAGGGGTGCCCTCTAGATACTATAAGTAGGGGAGGTTGGGAGGGAGGTTTAGAGGCAACCTCTCAAACAGCACGGCGCCGGCAACGAATATTGATCCCCCACAGCAAACAACAGGCGAGCTCTGGCGGCTGACGACAAGGCCTGAGCCTTCGGGAGCGAGGGCCAGACGACAAAGCCTGAGCCTCCATTACACAGGGAGGCGAGGGTTGACGCGACGACTTCTGCCGGTCTTCGGTCTCCAGGTGTCAACCGTTCTCATGTCATTGCGAGGTAGGGGACGGGGGGCCCCGATTAGCAGTGTCTAATGACCCCGACACCCGTACCAGGTGTGGATAATCCTTACCTATCATTTTTGGCGCGATTGATGACGTGTAGCGGGGCACTTGTATATGTGTATGAGCCCGTCACGTTTTGGGTGTATGCGTCCCTCAATCTTCAGGTGTCAACCGCTGTCAGCTTGACTCTCATGTCATTGCGAGCTAGGGGAGGGGAGGCCCCAAACTAATGTATCGATTATCAATGTCTCATGACGCCGCCACCCGTACCAGGTGTGGATAACAATTACCTATGTTGGGTGCGATTCCTGACATGTAGCGAGGCCGTTTTCTTGCAGATGAAGTAGGTCAAAAGAATCTTCGGGAATCATGATACCGCCCTCACTCAGTCACAGCTGGAAAACAAATATAATGTGAACGTATTCAGCTGTTAGTAACCATTGCCTTGTTTTAGGCTTTTACTGGGTGGAGGCAGCACACAAAAAGGCTAAACGGTTTGCCCATGTCCCTGAGATGAGCTCTCTTGGAAAGATACTAGAACCAAAAACCCTTCAACGTGGCCATACTCACCCTAGACTGAGAGGGGTAAGGTGGGGGCCTGAAGGAGGGGCTAGAGCAAAACGCCGGCAATCGGCCCGCGGATGGGGGGGGGGTCTGGAAAGGATCAGTCTAGGGAAGCGGAGGGAGAGGGTGGGGGTCTCAAAAAACACAGCGCGGACGGATGGGGGTGGAGGGGAGTTGATGCCTACGGAGCGGTGGCGGGAAAAGGGCTAGGTGGTCGGGGAGGCAAATAAAGGGCTGCTGGGCTGTGAAGGGCTGAGGCTGTCAGCCTTCTGATTTTTTTTATGGGGGTTCAGGGCGCAGGCGCAGTATGTTCTTTGACAATTGGAGGGCATGGGGGGGCCCTTGGGAGGCTGGGACAGTTGGTGTGTGTGTGTGTGTGTGTGTGTGTGTGTGTGTGGGTGTGGGTGTGTGTGTGGGTGTGGGTGTGTGTGTGTGTGTGTGTGCGCGCGCGGGTGTGTGTGTGTGTGTGTGTGTATGGCCGCTTTTTCTGAAAAAGAAGCGAGCTTGCTTGGGCTTGCAGTACATACCTCTGCTTCCCTGCCAAAATCCATCAGATGCAGCGTTTAAGTCTAAGTGATGAGCGGCGGGCGGTGGGTGCAGTGGGGGGTGTGAGGGTGGTGGGGCGCCGGGGCCTCCTTGTCAGTACCTAAGCATCCCTACTAACATCCATACTATTCGGCAGCGGGCAGTGGGTGGTGTGAGGGGTAATGAGGGTTAGGCTCGCGTAAAATACCAGGCTGTGAAGCGTTGAAGCGGATGGGCGGCGCGCGGTGCAGTGTGGAGGGTGATGAGAGGCGGTGGTGGATGCGGAGCCGAAGTATGAACACAGCTTCACGCGCGCCGACCCGAAAGGGGCCGGCGGCTAAAGCTAGAGCATAACCATCTGACAGCTTACACGTAGAACCCTGGTAGCCGCCGGGCTGCTGGTAGCTTGCCATAGACGCCCGCATCGAAACTATCTCCCTCCTCAACCTGAAGCCCACATCTGCACATCTGGCCAAACGCCACAGGGGGAGTACCTTACCGGGTAGTCGTAGGAGGCGTGTCCTCCGAGTGGCAGCGGCTCATTTACGATTCGATGCAGCGGCTTGCAACTCTGGCGCCCTTTACTGGAACCGGGGAGAGCATTCAAAACCCATTCCGGGCCCCGGCCCGCATCTCTCTTTGATTCCTTCGACTCGGAAACGGAGAGCCGGTGTGGCAAAAGACGTTTTGCTAAAGATGTTCTGCAAATGTGTTTTTTTTGGTTTGGCTCTCCTTGGACCCTTCGATGCGATGCTCCGCTGAGCCGAGGGGAGGCATCTGTCACCCCATTCTCATGCTGATGCTGGCCCAATTAGAGTATCAGAGGAGCATCAGTTTAGGTGTCTCTGTTTAACGTTCCGCCCCCGAGCGCCAGAGTTGTGTTTGCACAGAGCGATCCGATGACCCTGTGGGCCATGCAAGGGCAGACATGATATACATGGAGAGGTGATAAAGGACATGAATTGCAGCTAATGCCACCTGGCCTTGTGAAATATGTAGATGCACGGCAGACAGAAATCATTTTTCTAATCTGTGCTGGTCCTCACCCGCGACTTCGAACAAAGCGAGAGTCTCGGGTGAGAAGAGTGCAGCGCAGCAGCGCAGCGGAAGACGAGCCCGCGTTCAAGCCTTTTGAGCAGATTTGCCTTGTGATTTGTTCAAGCCTTTCCAGCGTGGAAGTGAGCCAGATCTAAGGGCTCTAAGCGGCATGCGGCGTTTAGAAGGGATCCTTTGGTAAAGCAGGATCCTTGGAGCCGGCAAATGATAGGAGAGACTTTGGATGATAGGAAATTGTCCATGGATACTTGCGAATCTCACCAGGGCAAGTACCGTCTCAGCAAGTTCCCGCTGGACAGCTACTTGGGTCTGCCGCCAGAGGCACCCGCAAGCTGAAAGCTTTGAAAGAAACATTTTCTGAGAAGTTGCTGTGCCAATTCTTCCTGCAGAGGCCATAGACCTTCTGCAGGGTGAGGACTGCCAGAAAGCATTTCTCTGAAAATGTGCCCCAAAAATTGCGAACCTCTTTGTGTGAACCCCTGCAGGACTTGAACCTGGGGGTGGATTGCATGAATCTGATGTCGGCTGCTATCTTGGCTTCAGACCGGGTCTTGACAGTGAGTCCGAATTACTCGACCGAGATCCAAAGCCCAGAGGGTGGCCAGGGCTTGCACGAGATTTTGACTGAGAAGGGCCGACAGATGCGCATGGCAGGAATCTTGAACGGGATCGCAGACGAGTGGGATCCCAGAACAGATCCCCATATCTTCCGGAATTACGGGATTTCAGATGTGTTGGAGGGCAAGGCAGAATGCAAGCGTGAGCTGCAGCGCAGCCTTGGACTCCACGAGGATCCAGGTGCTGCCCTCCTGGGCTTCTGCGGCCGTCTCTGCTACCAGAAGGGTGTGCATTTGATCACGCAAGTTATCCCGTGGCTCTTGACCTACGAACAAAGCGGCGTTCTGGGCCGAGTTCAGGTCATCCTCATGGGCAAGGGTGACGACATGTACGCCCAGCAGCTCTCGCACGCCGAGAACTCCAACAGAGGCCGTGTGTGCGGCTCCTCGTCGAGAAAACGGCCGTAGGAGATCCCTCTCTGAGCAGGAGCTTAAGTAGGACTTTTCTAGCGCATCTCATTTGAGGCTACGTGGGCTTCGACCCGAAGGTGGAGCACCGCATGATGGCGGGCTGCGACTTCTTGCTGATGCCCTCGCAGTACGAGCCCTGTGGGCTTCCGCAGATGTGGCCTGGCCGAAGCAAGTCAAACAAAAGCGTGGCATCGTGTACTTTCAGCATTATGTTACGTTCTCTGTTTTGGCCAACAGGTGAGCCAGCGAGGAAAACACCCTACGGCCCCGCTTCCTTCCTCTTTCGTTTCAAGCAAATTGTGCACGGAATGCTTGGGTCCTAGTATTAACACTCAGCCAGAGCCGTTCGCTCGCTATTTGCCATGTTTGAGGGAGGTGAGTGGGAGGGTGGGGGTTGGGGTGGTTGCCACTCCCCAACTTCACGCGATTTGTAAAAGCACAATGCTGAATAAATTCTGCCAAGACCTACAAGAAGCTAGGGGCATGCCATGCCCTTATTCTCGTCCATCTTGGATTTATCAACACTGTTTGTGTGGATCTTGCTACCACTGCTGGCATTCTTACTTCTTGCTATTGCAAGATAGGGGTCTGGCTATTCTTGCCCTCACTATGACTCGCCGCCCAGCAGTTACAATCAATGGAATTCTTATTCATATGTTTCCATGCTTACCGCTCTCGTTCAACCCGGAGAGACCAAATCTTGCACTTGTTTTGAGAGTAAGGCTTGGGAGAGAAAGTGTCCTCGCATAGAGCCCTTTCACGTTTTTACATGAAATGGGGCGGTCATGTGAAGCACCTCGCATCTTGGCTGGCTCCATGGAACTCACAAACAGCATTCGCGCAGACCGTTCACAAATTTGGCTGGAAATCAAGCCCTCGCGCAGAAAGTCTTCACATAGCAGCCAAGCTCTCATGTGGAGCCTCCTCACATTGTCTGCCAACATGAAACATGGTAGTGTGACGCAGTGGGAGGAGAAAAGGCAGTCTGCAGCAGTCTGCAGCGATGGCCTGCATCTGAGGTACGCTCAGGCGTATGGCACTGTGCCAGTGGTCCACGAGACGGGAGGCAAGGCAGAAAGCATGGCTTAAATGATCTTCTCAAGTAGCTGTAATTGTCAGAAGGTGTGTGTAATTGTCACAGTGTTGTTGTGGTGTTGCTGTAAGTCAGAAGTTGCAGTTGTTGTTTTGATCTTTGTCCTTTGAGGTTTGAAGGACTCGGTGCTGGGCCTCTGGGACGAGGCGCGGGACCGGAGCACGGCCACGGGGCCGAAACCTCAGCGACACCCAGCAGGGCAAGAAGTGGCCCCAGGGAAGCGAAAGCGGCGAAAGCGACGTACAGAAGAGCGCGAGCAGCGAGAGAGAGAGAGAACAAACAAAGACAAACATCTAGAGATGTATCAAATATATATATATATATACGGTACCCCCCATGTACCCACGCCTTTCCTGATAGATGTCAGGCTATTCTATGAAGTATTCCAGAAGGTATTATACACGGTATTCTATAAGGTATATATAGGTGATTTTGTAGAGGGTATTCTGGAATGTCTTCTACAGGCCACAGGGTAGTATATATACATATATATAAAAGGTAAAGTGGAAGATTTGAAGTATTTGCTGTTTACCTTTGGAGAATTTAAGTGGAATTTGATACCTCAGGCGAGATCAGAAACAAAAAGCAAAAAAAAACTAACCACATATCTCGTCATGTCTCAAATTATGTAGTCAGATGTTTGTTTTCTCGTTTTTTTTTTTTTGTGTTTTTTCATCGTTTGGTTTTTTGTGATTGCGTTTGTGTGTTTTTGGTGTTTTCTCTTTTTTTCGTTTCTGCTCTCGCCTGAGGTATTAAATTCCACGTAAATTCTGCAGAGGTAAACAGCAAAGACTTGAAATCTTGCGCTTTACCATATTCATCTTGATAGCGGACTGTACCTCTGTATACCTTAATTAAGCCTATAGAATACCACATAGAATACCTTGTAGATGCCCTGTAGAATACCTCATAGAGTACCTTATAGAATATTTTACAGATAAGGATTTGTATAGGGAAAATCATGAATAATTTGAGATAAAGGAAGACAGGGATGTAGGAGAATAGCCTATAGAACACC
>CAJNIZ010044312.1:19951-42786 GCA_905231905.1 Symbiodinium pilosum
GGGGGGGGGGGGGCGAACATACATATATGTATATAGATATATATATGTCGGTGTGTCTGTGTGTTCACATGAAGATCTACAACAACATTTTGAAGGACATCTTGTCTTTACACGTCAAATGCCTGCTGTTTGCTTTTGAGGTTCCTGTTCTCGGGCTTCGACGAGAACCAATTCATGGAGCGCCTTTACCAGGCAGATTCTGCCGGCTGCCGGCTGTGCTGAAAAAATCTCTACCTGCTCTGCTTGTCGCTGTTCGCTGTCCATGTGCAAGGCTCTGGAGGTTTATCACAAGAAGCCGGAACTCTTCAGGCAAATCCAGCTGAACGGCTGCTTGCCTGTGAAGATTTCGAGAAAGGCGATGAGAGGGCCATGAGAGGCTTGCCAGGCCTGTTATTGAGAAGTGTCATGCGACTGAGGCCTGCAGAAGAATTACTATTGGCCGCAGGTGCACCGTGTGTAGCCCTCGCCCTTTCTCCTCATTGATCCTTCTTTCCTTCCCACTCCTTGCTGCCTTGCTGTGTTCTGAACCCCAGTTTTTCAGTCCCTCTTCCACGGATCGTGATAAAGAGTATTAAAAGTGCGTGGTGTGGTGTTCTTCTGTCGAGGCCATCGACGAGTACGAGCGGCACCTGGACTGGACGCTGCAGGGCCCCGCGGCGCTGGCCCCGTGAGCCGAGCCGAGCGAGCCGTGAAAGCACCGGCCGAAGCACAGAGACCAGAACCGATCACATCCCCTACACGACGTATCACGTGAATCAAACTGGTGTGCTTGGCTCGGTGGCTCGGTGGCGAGTCGTTGTGAGTCGCACCTGGTGTTTGGGAGTTCACCTAAAACGTGGAGGCACTTAGCCCAACTTAGCCGCCTGCTCCACACTTAGCGGCTTTTTCACCACCCCCGCCCGGACGGCCTTCGAGGCCTTCGGGCGTCTGCATCTTGCATCCTTCGAGTAATCTTTCGGCTTTCGCCGCTTTTGGGCGAAGCGCAGCGCAAGGTTGCTGCCTGAAAAAGCTCACTGCAAGCACAAATCAAATCCTCGAGGGGAATAAGCTCTTCGAGATTAAGCTAAGTTTTAGGCTTGGTTTTGGTGAATTTGTTTGGAGTTGAGTCTGCTGTGAGCTGAGCTGAGCCCATCTCTGGGGTCGAGCATCGTGAGCTGCAAATGGGATCAGTTCCGTTAAGGCCCGTTAATGACTTCAGAGCTTAGCGGTGCAGCAACGTGCAGCTGTGCAGCTCTCCAAAGTGGATGCTTTCTGACCCGGAGAGGAGAAACCAGTTTTTCACAATTCGTTCCCCCTGATAGGCTGTGCATGACATTTAACCGTCAGGGAGGAAAGGCCAGTAAAGCGGAGCAACAAAGCAGAGAAAGGCTCCAGCTCTGTTTTTTCAAGGAGGCTCGTTCTGGGCGCAGTGCGTGACAAGAGAAGGCACACAAGAAACTGAAACGCTTGTGCCCAGAGTCCTCATTCACGGCCAAGGGGTAGGGTGGCATAGATATGTCTGTCCTGTCTTCTGCACAGGCTCGTCTCCTTGGCCTTTTCGAGGGAGGAGAGATTTTCTTTCAGAGCTCCTCCCATCTCATCTCTCCCAAAATCCCAAACCCAATGTGAAAGCGGCAAGAGTTAAAGCTCAGTTTCCTTTAGAGCCGCGAAGACAACCAAGAGTTCGTCGAAGAGTTGGTGTTTGGGGGAAGTAGGCGAATCTCAGGCCCCCGAAGCGGGCAGTCCTGGACCAGACCAGCTGTGTCTCAGAGAGCGCCCGGCCCGGCCCAGAGGCGTAAAGAAGGACTCAGCGCAGCTCTCACGCATCGTCACGCATGACGTTTCTCAAGTTCTGCAGACTCCTTCCAAACTCTATCAAGCCATCAGTAGAAGGACAATACTGATAACTGCTGCCGTGCAGGAAGCCTTTTTGAATCTGGCACAGGAATCTGTGTCTGCAACATTTTCTGTTGGCTAGAGTGATACGCATCTCGTCAAATGCGCACTTTGCACTCTGCAACCAAGCTGCTAGAGTTGAATGGAGCCAAGGCCACAATCAGCGTGCACAGCTCAACGTGCGCTCAGTTGGGAACAGGGCCCTTTTCAAGGATGCTCATGCCTTGAGATCTTGAGTACTGCAGCCCACTTCTTGGTTTTACATTTGGAAGGGCTGCTCAGGTTCAGCAGCTTGACAAGCATGGCCCATATGGCCCTAACCGGTGTACTACTGTACTGAACTTTTGCAAGCTCTGTCCTGTATGCCGCCATAAGCAGATACTGACACCTGCGAGGGCAGGCAGCCACCCTTTTCAGGCAAGTATAACCCTGCTTAGGGAGCCCACTTCTGCATAGAGGTAGGGTCCAAGGTCCTGTCCTGTATTCTATTACATTGCCTCCTCCTGGGCACAACTGCAGCTGTTTTCCAGGACTAGCAAGCAACGGATCAAGAGCCAGAGAGAGCGAGAGAGAAGTTCTAGAAGAAGAAGAAGAAGCAGAACCGGAGACATGGAGATACTTGCTTGGAAAGGCCCTGTATCAGCCCAGCACCTCATCAGCATGAGAACAACGTCACCGTAGCTGGGAATCTCAACGAGTGCGCTAGGCGCTGAGCCAGTAAAAATGTAACCGCTGTAACTGCAACTGCAACTGTAACTCGCACTGTGACACCGTGTGGCCGTGTGCCACTTTCAGCATGCGTGGCATGCGCTGATGCTGCGCCCATGACCTTCGCCGACGAGCTGCGCGCCGCGGCTCGCGATCTCAGAGATTTTCAGAGTGAGCCGAACTTCTCTTCTGACTTTCCAATTTTTCTCCTCAGAGGGACCTTAAGACGTCGTGAGTCAGGTCCTGCTTGCGGTGGAGCGGCGAACCTCCCAGGCTCAACCCAGCCGGCCCGCCAAGCGCGTGTGCCTGGAGGTCGCAGCTTCCGAGGCGCCGCAAACGGCGGAGGCCTCGCCGCAAACAGCGGCGCCAACAGCGACGCTGGCGGGCCAGCCGAGCCACACGAGCCCGTTTCAGGCTTGGCTTCCGAAGGCCCAAGCGGCTGAGACGGATCCAGCAAAAGCTGCCCAAGAAGGGGCCCAAGCAGCTGAAAGACCGACACCGAACACTCCGAAAACGCCCAATCGGCGAGAGCTAGTTCGGCAATCCAGCTTCGATGACCGCTTAGAAGCCTTCATCGGGAATTTGAATGTCCAGGACGACACGACACGAGAGTTCAACAGCATTCTGCAGTGCCGGCAGCATGCTATGATATGTTATGCCTTCCGCAGGATGCCGAGCCGTGGCTTGGCTTGGCTTTGGCTTAGCAGCTTTTGAGTCAAGACAGATTCATGCGATGCCGATAGCCATTGAGAGTTGTGCGCCGGCATATGTCTCTTTGGCCGTGTCTTTAAGGATCGAGGAGGCCCCATTGCCACCGGAGGCACGGCACGGCACACGGGCGGGTTTACGAGGGCGGGCTTGGGCTAAGCCGCAAAGCAAAAAGGTTCGAAATGCTGAAATGCTGAAGTGGACTTTTTCCAGGAGCAGCAAAGGCAGCGCTTTGCTTCCCGGCTGGCAAACGAACTGGATGAGGCACATCTGAGCACCATGCAGCACTGCAGCCAGCTGCCAGCTGCTGCAGCTGCTGCCCTTGCGAGGCCTCGCTGCCCGGCTTGCAGGGAGCCAAGAGCAAAGCAAAAGCGAAGAAAATGCGAAGTTTTTATAAAGCGACCTCTTTCTCTCCTTTCTCTCCCTCCTCCTTGGAGGCTCCGTGAGCTCTGCGAGGAAAGAACTGTTTCTTGGGGCAGCACCAGGCGGCCCCCCGGCTCTGCCCCAACTTTTGCGGAACCGTGCGGAACGCATCTTCGAGGCGCCTGAGGAGCGTCGCTTTGCTGCTGGTCTACGTGCCGGAGCCTCTTGGGTTATGCCGTCCACGTCTTGAGTCTGAACATTCGAGCCGCCTTCTACCTGAGGTCACGATCAACTCGTGTTTGCCGTGGAGTTTTTGTGGCGCGCGGCTTGGGAGAAAGTGAAGATTGCTCAATACCTGAAAGCTTGACTCTAGGCGCAGGGCCTCCCCTTGCTGGGCCTGCCCCTAAACAGAGGTTTGAAAAACACCCAAATAGAGTTGCTGAGTTGCTGCGTTGATGAGGTGAGTTGCTGAGCGATGCCGTGCAAGTGCTCGAGGCCCCGATCCAGCAAGGAAGCTGCCATTTGCTCATAATTCATGATGCCCGCATTCTCTGCCTAATGGCCGGATGCATCGAATCATCCCAATTAAGTCAAAGCGTGCAAGCATGAGCTCACTCAAATAGTTGAACTTCTTTCAGATCCTCGGAGTCATCTCACAATCTCTCCCCACACTTCCTGAAGCACACGAAGGCCGGGCCGATCAGCGAACATCAAGAGGCCTGTCAGAGTCACTTTTGTTAGTGCAGTGTTTTGCGGTTGAAAGCGTCTTCAAAGCCAGTGCCAGGCGGGCATGAGGATCTCAGCTTGCAGGGTGCCCGGAGTATCCTTGAGGGATGCCCAGAACTTGGAGCCTTTTTCGCCAGTGCCTTCAGTGCCTTCATGTGCTGAGGCCTGCGATGCTTGACAGCTCTGGCAGTAGGACGTGCGACTATGCCCGGGGCCTCAAGAACGCTCCCTCAGAGTTTCACAGTTCAAGAAGCTCTTCCGGGGAGTAAGGTTCAAAGGGTACAACAACGTAGCAAGGTGGGAGCACCGGCAGATCCTCGGCAAAGCCTTCGATCGCTTGCATCGCCCGCTCCCAAGTTTGACAGCAAATCGCTTTTTGAAAAAGGAAATATTGCAGTAGAAGTCGAAAATTTCAGCTTCGCTTTTGCTTTGCGCTTCGCGAGTTAAAGGTTGGTGCAGCCAAGAGAAATCCGCCTTGGCCGCGGAGCTCCGGGCGCCCACCCAGGCCTTGACGAGGTGGCTTGGTCTGAAGAAGCCTTGGCCTGCATTTCACACATTGTTCACAGCTTCGAAAGAACGTCAAGAGCCGAGAGGGCGTGGGAAGAACCTCCTCCTTCAACGTCTCAACATGTCTCAACTCTGAGACTCGTTGCTCCGAGGAGGTGGCGCCAGCAGCCCAAGCCGGCGGTGCAGGATACGCCGGCAAACAAAGCTTTGCGGGTGGGGTGCCCAAGCCGAGTTGTGGCTTAGATGAAGGATCCTCAGTGCTGGATCTTTGAGAAAGGTGAAGGTCTTAGAGCTGATCAAGCAGGGCCTGGAAGCCACGCCAGCCTCGCTGGAAGCTCAAAGTTGCCCAGTTGTTGCCTGATTGTTTTTCTTTGAGCGTTTTTGAGTTTTTGACGGTGACGATCAGGTCCCAGGCCACGGTGGCTTCGGAGATCGAGGCGGCCCTCTACACGCTCTACGCTGGCCAAGACCTCAAAGATTCCTGGAACTCGCAGACAAATCTCTCCGTGACACGCAAACGCAAAGGCTGCGCATGGCTGCGCACATAATAAGTCGTCTTTCGGCATTTCTTTCATCCCAGGCGCCACCAGCGACTACCGGTCCCACGCCCGCATGCTGCGGCATAACATGATGCAGCCCGAGAACGAGGCGCTCCGGAGCCGAGCCCTCGGAGCGAATAACAAAGGAGCAAAGAACATATCTTAAAAAGAAAGGAAGAACCACACAACGCTTGAAGAAGAGCCGCCTCTCAAGATGTGGAGAGGCTTCAAGCTTTTGGCTGAGGACGCATTTTGACAGGAGAGCTGGGTGCACAGGACCGCTGCCCTTCGCATCTCAATGTTTTTGCGCCTTCGAAGTTGCTGAAGATTTTTGCTCTTATTCGCAGGACTTGGTCCAAATGGACTCCAGATCCCTAGCACCCGAAACCTTGCAGGAGAGCATCAGAGCGCTTTGCGGAGCGTCAATCGGAATGTTAATCGGAGTGGGAGCGAAGAACGCTGCTTCAGTGCTTGAAAAGTGCTTCATTCAACTGTTGATCAGCGAAGCAAGAGGAGAAGCGCCGGGCAGAAGAGCTGGCCGCGCTGAAAAGTGCAGGGGAGCCTACCCTGCCCACCAGCATCTATATACTGGTAAATATGGTAGATATATACATATATATATATACACATACATATGGTGCCCCCCCCCACAACGTACCTACCCTTTTTTTTGTTGCTCATTGTTTCCAGTCAGATCAAGGCAGCAACTTGAAGCTGCATTACCTTGTAAAACCATTTGCGAAGCCAATGTTTTGTTGCCTCCACCCTTGCAAAAACATTGGTTTCGCCAATGCTTTCAGCCACAATTGCAGCAAACCTTGGCATGGCCAAGAAAGATGTATAGAAAAATAGAATGTCCAAACTGTGACTTGGGATCTCAGCCCATAGTCTGAAAATCATGTTTTTTGTTGGTGTTCATTGGCCCTGCCAATGTTTTCTGACTCCGGGGCTAGAAAAACATTGCAAAACCCATATGTTTTGCATCCACCCTTGCAAAAACATTGGCAAAAAGACAATGTTTTCTGACCAATGTTTTCTGAGGGTACCCTTGCAAAAACATTGGTGTTGCCAATCTTTTTGAGTTCCACCCCTGCAAAAGCATTGGTATTGCTGATGTTTTGGTTTTTTTTTACGTTCAGTTCATTATTTCCAACCTATTTATTTTATTTCAGTAGACCCTGGAGGCCAGCCAAGCGGCCTAGGATTCATCGATGGATTGAGAGCAGGTAATCCTTAGATAGGAGTTGGAGAAGCCAACGGATTGATTCATGTGTTTGATCTACTTTATTTCTTCAGTAAAGGCTGGAGAAATTGCCTGCCGAATTTCTTCAGTTCACAAAATTTCTCTAGCCTTCTCTGGGGATGTCAGATAAACAATTGAATTGTTCAATTTATATCATGTATTTAGGGTATCTATTCTACATAATTTGTGTAACTAGACGCTAGAGGGCAGCCAAGAGGTATACAATTCAATGATTTACGTTCTTTGATTTATGTAATTTCTCCAGTGAAGGCTAGTGAACATAAATGGTTCACATAGTTCCATTTCTTCAGTAAAGGCCTAAGTTCTAGGTCGCTGGGCTGGCCGCCAGGGCTTATTCAAATAGATCGATTAAGTTCAATGAGTTAAATAAATCACATACAGTAAACAAGATAGATAATACACTAAATACTGTATGAATTCCAAACGTGTCTCACGCTTACTGGAGAAATTACATAGATTATTCTTATTTCTGGGTACCGAAGTATGCCATCCTGCATTTCTTGCACTTTCCTTTCATACGATTGTTGTAGAACGCTAAATAGTTAAACCAGTTAACTATAACATCATGAAACTAAAGGATTTGACAAGTGATCCGAAACATCAGGGCTGTTTTAAGCAGTTAATAAACCATTAAACCATTAAATCGTTGAACCATGTTGAACCATTAAACCCTTAAACCATTGACCCATTAAACCAATGCGTTTAACCGTTTAATGCCCTAGCCCCTTGGTTTAGCGAGCGTGTGCTTCAAGAGTTTATTGGTTCAAACTATAACAAAGGGCAGCCCACTTGCATGCCCTGCTGGGCCTTTTCAAGTATGAGCTGCTGCTAGATACTTGGGTGCCCCGCTGGGACTTTCACTTATGCACTGCTGCTTTCAAGCATGAGCTACTGCTAGATACTTGGGTGCCCCGCTGGGCCTTTGATCTTCCGTGTGCTGCTAGCCACTTGTGTGCCCTGCTGGGCCTTTCATTTTCCACGTACAGCTAGCTACTTGGGTGCCCTGCTGGGCCTTTTCAAGTATGCTGCTAGCTACGTGGGTGCCCCCCTGGGCCTTTGATTTTCCGTGTGCTGCTAGCTACTTGGGTGCCCTGCTGGGCCTTTTACTTTTTGCGTGCTGCTAGCTACTTGGGTGCCGTGCTGGGCCTTTTCAAGTATGAGCTGCTGCTAGCTACTTGGGTGCCCTGCTGGGCCTTTCACGTTTTGCGTGCTGCTAGTTAATTGGGTGCCCTACTGGGTTTCTCTTTTCGCGTGCTGCTGGTTTCTTGGGCGCCTTGCTGCGCCTCTTGCTCAATGGCCACAGGGCTCCTCTCGCGTGCTGCTAGCTATTTGGATGGCGTCGCTCACTCGCGAGCGGTTCCTGGCTACTTGGGTGCTCCGCTGAGCTTATCACTTTTCGCGAGTTGCTGGAAACTTAGTTGCCTCGCTGGGCATTTCACTTTTCGCGCTTTGCTGGCTACTTGGGCGATGCTGCTAACTATCTGGGTGCTGCTGCTAGTTACGCGTGCTGCCCCGCTGGTCCCATTTCCCTTGGTTGGCGCCTGGGGTGCCCTGCCAGCTGGCCGTTGCGAGCTGCTGGCTGCTTGGGTGCCGTGCTTAAGCCCTCACTTCTCCGCGCTGCTGCTGACTATTTGCTGGACTTTGTTGTGGGCCGCTCGCTGGCTACATTTCGATTGTGTTGGGGCTGATGCCTGCTTTCATGCGCTCCTAGCTCTTCCTTCTTGGGCGTGTTTTCGGGCACGTTTCCCCCTTCCCCCTGCCAGGCAATGACGCTTTCGGAGCCTGAGGCGCTCTGCCAGTCTGAACTCCAAGTGGAGGGGGCGATGACTGCACGGAGCCCCCTGCAAAACCGGGAGGGATGGCGCCTTAGGCATGGCCCTGTCCCGCAGGGGCCGCTCACTCACTCACTCACTCACTCATATTCTCTTACTAGGGTCCCTTCACACAAGCCTTCACTACATTGACTTTGATAAATTGACAGTGTATAACTTTGCCCCAGATGTACGAAAGGAAATCTCAAATCCAATGGTCGTCTTCACCAGAGAGTCTTAAAGTTCATCTTTTTCTGTGCCAGGATCGAAATCATTTCATTGCTGCCAGTATTTTCTTTTCCTCAATATGAAAAATACTGTTGATTTCGCAAGGGCTTCTGAGTGATAGAACACGCACTCTAGATAACAAGAGGGAAGTCTCAAATCCTTGGCTCTGCATTTTCCTTGTTAAAGGCCATTCCTAAATTGGTTACGAACATGCACGATAATTTCGCGATTCTCTTACACATGCCCGTTGACAAAAGCCCTCGCTACATTGATTTTGAAGCGCAAATGCTAAGCAGGGATTCTCAAATCCTGGGCTCCTGTTTGCCTGACTTTGTATCAATTTAGGGCCTCGCGGCAGGTGCCGGCCTGGCCGCTGCCCCCGTTGCCCACCCAGCTATCAAGTAAAAACCAAGCCCACCCCAGCCCTGCTGATACTCCTGAGTGAGAGGAGTACACGAAAAAGTTATTTATTGTTACCTTTGATGTTTTTATAGGTTTTGAAGACCCTGTTCTTTCTAGTTTAACTGAAAGCTGCCCAAAATGGGGTCCCAATTGTGCTGATGATGTTCCTGTACGAGGCGCACGCGCGCACGCGCGCGCCTCGTACAGGAGCATCAGCCAATTGGGACCCCTGTCGGCGGATAATCCCATGTTAAGCATATTTCAAGTTTAAAGAAGAATTCGAAAGTCTGGGGCCTCGTTTTCTCGTTCCTGAATGAATGTGACTCAGATTTCAACAGGAATTAGCAACTAATCCAGCATCTACTGGAGACCATGGGAATAATACAGATAAGGGGCTTATAATTATATATACATAACAAATAAGCCCAAGACTTGAGAAGTCAGATATGAATTTACAGCGTATTTAGTAAGGAGTTCATACAGCAAATGAGGAGAACAGAAGCCTAAGATCTAAGACTTCCAGTTTGCTTCTGTAACGCATGTCGCAATGAGATGCGACTATTGCAAAAAAAACATGTTTTCCCTCAAGAATGTGCACAGCCATAATGGGATCTTCTTCACAAGGGAATTTCTTGTCCAACCCAAAGTATTCTCTTACAATAACTTTATTTGAATATGCAAAGTGAAAGGAAGTCGTAAGCCCTGAGTTGCTTGTTTTCTGTTTTCAAAAACCTTACTACGTTGACTTTGAATAAACCCCTTAACATTTGTGGTTCAAATTTATAAGACAGTGTTCAAATCCAAGGCTTTTGTTAAACGTAAGACCCTTGCTACATATGTTGCAAATTCTAAGCAGAAATCCCGGGCTCCTGGTCGCCTTATTTTCTATCCATGAATCCCATATTAAATCTACTTCAACGTTAAAGAAATTTCGCAAATCTTGGGTCTTCTTTGCCTTACGCAATTCCTGGTGGGTAACTGTGTTTCAAATTCCAACAGGAATAAGCCATCATTCAGACTAGTGCAGCTATTGAAGATTCCAAACTATACCAAGGAAGGGGCTTAAAGAAAGACAAAACAAGCCCCAGACTTGACAGTTCGTATATAAATCTACAGCATATTTGATAAGGAGTTTATACATATATATATCTAGAGAAGATAAGGAGAGCAGGAGCCCAGGAGTGCAATACTCATTTGAAGCCCAAAGCAACCAACATCTCCCTAATTAGGCTACCGGTGGAACCAAACCTCTGTCCCTACGAATGGAGTAGAACTAACTCACTTCTCCGCAATAAAGATACAAAAAAGATACAATTGACTTGAGAGAAGTGGAAGCTCCAGTTCCTTGCCGGCGCTCTTCTTGATCACGGAAATTCAATCGAACCAACTGGAGCTTGAACTCTGCACTCATACGGAGAAGGCTATGTGTTTTTAAGAACATTTTTGGCAGTTCAAAATGCTTTACAGCACGGGTTCCGTTCTAGAACGAAAGGCACATTTGAGAATCATATGAAAGCAAGACAAGGTCTAGGTCTTTTGTAGGAAGCGCAAACGGCCGTGCTTTCCAGTTTTAAGGATGCCCTCATGCATCCCAGACAAATGTATATACTATCCAAAAGCATATCCAAAAACGCATTCGTTGAGGTACGCCGCAGGACCGGAAATCCAAACATGATCAAACCAGTTGCAACCCGCCCCCCTAATACCCGCAAAAACCCAGACTCCAAGTAGCAGAGTCGCCATGGCACCTGGCATCAAGAATATGGAGCAGATACTCTCACACCGTTTATGTTTCACATATAGAAAATGCCAAATAGAAAATGCCAATATATATATATAAGAATGGAGATGACTGTTGTGGGCCCACGCTTTTAGCAGATTTCAACAATGGCTGCCAGCATGCATGTGCATATTCCATTAGGATAGCACGTCCATTTAGGATGTTATTTGACTGTTCTGAGCCCATACTTTTTGACATGTTGGCACGATTGATGCCGGCCACAAAGGGTAGGTATGTGGGGCCGGGGTAGCATAGATATATGTAATGTGCAAGTGAAAAAAAGAGGCCGTGTCAGTAGTGCCCTGCCTTCGAGGTGGTCATCGCGGAGGGTCCTTTGAAGACGACGGTCTCGGTTCCGCAAGCCTTCGACTGGCGGGATGAGACCTACAACCCAAGGCTCTACGGCTCTGCGTCCACTGTGTTTTTGTGTCTTTTGGAGTGTCCAGCTTAGGATGGCGCATGTCAAGGCTAAATCACAAGCCCCTTGCGCCCGCCCTTGGGCGCAGCCCCTTAAATAAGCAAAGCTTAGGGTTACCGTTGCCCACGGCTGGGGCATGGGCCAGCCCGGGTTAGAGCGACAGGACGTAAAAGTATTCCGAATAGAAATGCGAGCGAAACGCTGTTTGAACATGTGCAAGTGCTGAAAGTGCTGGCAAAGGTAGGGTTTTTTGCATTACGGCAGGGACGGGCCAGAGTCACACGTAAGCGTTTCCGGTGCACGAATCTGGGCACAAGAATACGGTTTCGGGATTTTAAAACTGGAGTTTCGGAGTTTAGTGACGGACTTTTGCAAAGACAGACAGGGCTCAAGCTTCACGCTGCAAAGCAAGAGGAGTTTAGAGCACCAGTGCGTGGCACTGGTAGTGGAGCTGATTGCTCCAGGGTGTCAGGGTTTGGCCGCTCGCCATGGCAAGCGTTCCAGAGCTGTTCGCTGTGGACGAAGATATCAGCTCCTTTGCTGGTGGCATTGAAGAAAGTTTGGATGAGTACCTCGTTTTTCTGGAGACCCAGCCCGCCTGAACGAGTGGACCTTTCGAATTCGAACCAACGTCAATAAGGAGGAGACGCTTCCGGGTGATGAGAGGGAAGAAGCTCTGGCCTTTAGGGCTCCGGTTGTTGGAAGGCTTGACCAGACCAGCAATTCGCATAGCGCAAGGTCTGGACTTGGCAACGATGGAGAAGATTGAAGGTGCCGACTGCTTGATCAACGCCCTCATGACCCAACTACGACCTCGACGCGAACAACAAGCTCGACAACTACATGAAGCGGGAGCACGTCAAGGAGGCATGTTGAGCAGGCAGACTGCAGAGAGCATGGCGCAACATGTACTTGGTCGCAAGGCTTTGTACTGGGCCATGTTGGACGTGTCTTCTGAGCGGAAGCTTCCTGAGCTTGTGCTGGCAGAGCATTTGCTCCAGCATATAGAGTCGAACACGGACGGAATTATCCTGGCCAAGATGGATGCCCGCCAAACCGTATAGGTCGATGGTCGAACGTGAGCGGAACTCTCCTGGCCAAGATGGAAGCTCGCAACACCGTATACAGTTGAACATGGACGGAATCAGCCTGGCCAAGATGGATGCTCGCCAAACCGCATCGCCGTATTAGGACGAACATGGACCGAGTGATCTTGGCCACTTATGGATGCTCACAAACCCGTACCGGATCGAATGCGGACAGAGTTATCCTGGCCAAGATGGATGCTCGCAAAACCATGTCGAACATGGACGGAATTCTCCCGGGCAAGATGGATGCCCGCAAAACCGTATAAGGTCGAGCATGGACAGAATCATCCTGGCCAAGATGGATGCCGCCAAACCGTATAGGGTCGGACATGAGCGAAATTGTCTTGGACAATATGGACGCTTGCAAAACCATACAGAGTCGAACGCGGACGGAATTATCATGGCTCAGATGGATGCTTGCAAAACTGTATAGGTTCGAACATGGACGGAATTATCCTGGCCAAGATGGATGCTCGCAAAACCGTATAGTGTCGAACATGGACGGAATTCTCCAGGGCCAGGTGAAGAAGCCGTATAGGTTCGAACACGACGGATGGCCAAGATGAATGCTCACCAAAACGTGTAGGGTCGAACATGGACGGAATTATCCTGGCCGAGATGGATACTCGCAAAACCGGATAAGGTCGAGCATGGATGGAATTATCCGGCCAAAATGGATGCTCGCAAAACCATATTGTGTCAAACATGGACGGAATTCTCCCGGGCAAGATGGATGTTCGCAAAACCGCACACGGGCGAACATGGACAAAATCATCTTGGCCAAGATGGATGCTCGCCAAACCGTATAGGGTCGGACATGAGCGGAATTGTCTTGGACAATATGGACGCTTGCAAAACCATACAGAGTCGAACACGGATGGATTATTTCGGCCAACATACTGCTTCTACTTGCAAAACTGTACATGGTCGAACATGAACGGAATTCTCTTGGCCAAGACGGAAGCTCGCAAAACCGTATTCGGACGAACATGGACGGAGTGATTATTGGCCAATGCTGGATGCTCACAGACCCGTACAGGGTCGAACACGGACGGAATCATTTTGGACAGCATGCATGCTCGCAAAAGCATATAAGGTCGAACGTGCAGGGTACTTGGCCAATGTGGATGTTCGCAAACCGTATGTAAAGGCATGCGGGGCACTGCTATAGTACAAGGCGTCGCGATCCTAACTGGTCGTAGTGCTTTGTGGCAAGTGTCTGTCTTTGCAACGTTGCAAAACTACCGCGTGTCTCAGTAGTTTGCGTGTCTCGAGTCGTTCGCGGTCAGAAAACTGCAAAGGTAACTACTTTGGTCGGCTCTTGACACGATCGTAATCGACTGGTCGTTTTGGGCTGCAGCATTTTCAATAAAACGTAGAAGGAAGGCTGGAACAGCTGGAAATTAACGGAGATCGTGCGTCACTACAATCCTCGGATAGAACCTGTAGGGTTTAAGAGCGTTTTGAGACGGCGTTAAATTGCTTAACTACTGTATGCGGAAAACTCACGGTGCTGAAAATCAGGAGATACACATTCTGTTACACAGTCAAGGTTGCTTGCATATTGGGAAAGGGGGCTGAATGCGGCGTTTGGCTCTGCGAAATCCTGAAAAAGAGCTTATATTTTTCGGGGCCCTGGGTTTTCCTCATTACGTGCCTCTTCGCTGTCTTCACTGCAAGGTCTTCGATCTGGTGAATAATCGCCACTCCCTGGATATTGTACCAGAACCAAGTAGTGTAAACAGGCAAAGCGAGACAACGCCGATGGAACTTTTTGAGCCATGCTTTGCGCTAATGACACACCAAGCCATTTTGAGACATGTTATGCGTGGATACTTTTTTGAAACCTTACAAAAAGCTGGTTTCGGTTGCGTAGCTGGGTGTTGCCAAGGCTGATGAAGACTTGCCGACTCGAGCATTGTTCAGAAACTTGATTTGCACTGCATTCCTTCTCTTTGTAAATGGTGCAGCGACCGGCACGAAAAGGGGAAAGTATTCGTGTATCCACCGCACTGCTTGGGCTTGACATATGTTAATGACACAAACAGTTTGTGACAAACTCGCCCACATCCGTAGGCTCATGGCTCTTTCTGCGGAACCACGGCCTGACTCAACGATGTTTGCGCCGCCGGCTCACACAATGATAGTGCATGGCTTGATTTTTGCCGCTGGCAACACGTACTGCTTTCTGCTTCCGCTGCAACCAGAACAAGTGCTGGCGTATTGAAGAACTGACGGAATCCTGGTTTGCGCATGACTCATGTCAAGGTATGGCAGTTGAACCATTCTGTCTACAGAAGCACATCGCCCTGAAATCTCTATCGCGCCAGTTTTTGTGAGGTCAAAGTTTTTGCCGCCTTTCCTGTCACACCGCTTGGACGTGCCTCACCCCATGGCCCCATGGACAACCCTGTCGTATATCCACTGTATCCGGATTCCTCGTGGAAACCTGAAGCTCGCATCCTTGCGGGAATTACCCAGAGACTGACTTGTTGCTTGCCAAACTCATCTTCTGAGGTTTCAGCCGGCTAGGTGCTGTTGAAGTTATGGTGGCCTTTTTGGTGTAGATCGTCCCACGCACACTCGTCGCGACATGCGCAATTCGCATACCATGGTGGTGGCCTCACGCAATAACTCCGTGAGTCACCAGCAAACAAGGCCGCGCTTCGGCCCTGTTGTGGGTTTGGAGTGTCCACTTCGTGCATTGGGCGCCCCACGCAATTACGCATGGGGTGTCCCGGAGACAAAAACGTTTATATCTTTCAAGGTGAAGGCTTACAGAGGACTTATGCCCAAACCAAAACAATTTCCATGTTCGAAAGCAGACGATTAGCATAGCATCCATGCCCAAGCCAGAACAACGTCCATGTTTAAAAGCATACCAGACCATTACCAGAGCAAACCATAATAACGACCATGTTCGACAGCATCCCATTACCAGAGCATCCATGCCCAAGCCATTATCACATCCATTCCCGAGAGCATCCCATTCCCAAAGCATCCATCGCCCAAACCATGATAACGTCCATTCTCGAGAGCATCCCATTCCCAAAGCATCCATGCCCAAAGAATAATAACGTCCACTCCCGAAAGCATCCCATTCCCAAAGCATCCATGCCCAAATAGTATTAATTAACGTTCATTTCCAAAAGCATCCCATTCCCAAAGCATCTCAGCGACCTTCCTGAAAAACTTTGCGACCGGTACAAGCACGTACAAGACGTCTCTTGTCTGCGAGACATGAGACAACAACAGACGCACGATACTGACTACTTGTGACTGCCAAGGACTTCGGACCCGGCCTCTGCCTTTTCGTCTGTGATTGCCACAGTGGCCCCGTACATCGCATCCATGGGCGGGTGGAGGTAGACGAGCCCACTACGCACTTCCATTGCTTGAAGTGTCAAAACTCTTGAAAACACAAGTAGTTTTCCCCCGAAATTTCCTAGCTCAACAATACTGTTCCGCGTTGCCTACTCTTACTACTACTACTACTACTACTACTACTCCTACAGCGAATACTACCACTACTATTACGACTACGATTACGACTATTATTGTTACTATTACTATTACTATTACTATTACTATTACTATTACTATTACTATTACTATTATTGCTACTACCACTATTACTATTATTATTCCTAACTACTACTACTACTACTACGACGACGACGACGACGACTACTACTACTGATACTTCGTCGTTGTTGTGGCCGTAGTTGTGGTCAGGGTCGTGGGGCACGATAGCAGTAGTAGTAGCCGTCGTCGTCGTAGGATCAGCAGCAGCAGCCGCCAGAGGCAGCAGTGCAGCGGTAACCCCAGTCCTGACGAAATCCCGCTGTATCCAACATGCTCCGGGTACCCAAGCGCCCTGAACGAAATCATATCTGGTTAGACTGTACGTTGCTTTGGTGCTGGAGTCCGGTGGCGGTGGCGAGGGTGTTGGGGGTGGGGCCGCCGCCCTGCTTACATTTGACTCTCATCACCCCACAGGAGACCCTTTGCCCAGTGGAGGAATGTGTGGGAGGCTGGGGCCACTGAGGTAGCCTTGCCACACAAAGGAAGCACGAGTTGCTCCGATGTCCTCCAATTGCTCTATAACTCTTCTGCCACTACTATGCGGCGTGCTTCTACTGGGATGGCTACTCTGTCTGCTGTTCCTGCAACTGCCACTGACGCTGTGGCCACCGCTTCTGCTCCTGCGGCTGCAGCGGCTGCTGGTACTGCTGCTTCAGTTGAACGCGTTGCCTCGCAAGAAAAGCAAGCAGGGCTAGAGTCTGCAGAGTTGACGTCCTGCAGAGCATGTCCAACAGCTTTTGACGTCCTATCATCTTGCCTGCTTGCAGCCTGCTTGCAGTGTGCCCAAAGACGACGAGGGCCCACGTGAGCAGGCGGCCTTGCAATTTCGGCATGCGTCCTGACATGACATGGCTCAACATGCAATATTCAATAGGTGACCGTTGCTGAGAACTCTGCCGAGTTCATGGAGCAGCCGACCCCGTGACTCGCCTGATGTTTAAGCACCTTGATGGCTAAGATGGCAAGAGCATAATGTGTGAGCATCGAGAGACGTGAATCTAGCGCAGCGTAACGCAGGCTCCGCACAATCTCCACGAGCTCAGCCGGTGCCGGTGCTCCCAGCACTCCTGAGGTCGGACTTGCAGTGCTCCTGTTCCGAAACCGACGCTGCATTAGACCCCTGTCCTCGCGCAGCTTGCGCAGGCTATGGCAACGCCAGCGCCTGATGATGACGATGAGCAGAACCAGGATCTAATCCGCAGCCCCCTGAGTACTCCATTGGGTCCAGACTTGTTTGTCTGCATGTTGGGAACTCTGAGCCCAGATGGGAAATGCAGGCTCAAGCCCTGGTCCGAACCATGTCGACTTGAAAAAAAAGGGGGTGAAGTGGGCAGAAGTGGGGACAAGCTGTGCAGCTGGAGCCAGCTGGAGCCAGCTGGAGCCAGTGAAGCAAGGACATGGGGCAAGGGCGGGTCCCCAAGCAGGGCAGGGCACGTGGCGGAGGGTGCAGCCTGGAGACACCCGGAAGATGAACGGTGAAAAGCCAAAAGGTCAAATCCTAGAACACGGCGGCACGAATAGCTGTTGTAAGGCGAAATCTGTTGTTTGGCTTTTCGTTCAATCCTGCTAAGCTGCAATGTTTAATGTCAGCATCTTGCTCGAGCCCGCATCCACCCCATTGCATGCCAAAGAGAGGGGAAGGACAGCGGGGTGAAGATGCACCTGGCTCCCTGAGAGGCCATTTCTCTCAGCGAGTTCACTGAGGGCAAGACGCAGAGAGCTTTGTCATGGCAAGCAGAGCAAGAGCTCTCGTGTACAAAGTCTCAAAAATGGGGACAAGCGATGACGTAAGTCTTGGGCCAGTAATCTGGCTTGTGGGAAGACTGCTCACATGAGAGACGGTCCTGGATGCACTTGCCTTGAAGCAAAGCCACGGATGCTTGGGTTTCCCTCTAGAACTTTAGAAGCTCACACCCAAGGTGTGTGCTGAGGCAGAGGTTGCAGAGTTTGAATCTCCTGCTTGGCTCGAGGCACAGCTCAGTTGGCCCAGTAAGCGCGGGCGGCCAAAGCATGGCACTGGAGCGCGGGAAAGGACGCCCTTCTCGTGAGGCAGCGCCCTTTCAGAAAGTGCAAAAATGGCAAAGGCAAAAGGCACCCTTCTTTCTCAGGATGCAGAAAGCCAACACCTCCAACAGAAAGCCTGAAGCCCGGACCCGACAGGCCCCACTGGAAGTTTGGTTGTGGACATGTTCTCAATTCCTTGGCCAGGAGGGCAAAGCGGTCCGTCGGGGGCTTGAGAATTGAACCACTTTTCCGTGTTCCTCTTCCTCCCGCTCTCCCTCTCCTCCTCTCTCTCCCTCTCCCTCCCTCTCGCTCTCTCTCCCTCCCTCCCTCTCTCTCCCTCTCTCTCTTTCTCCCTTGAGAGGCCCTGAAGTGGCGATAGGAGGCGTCCTTTCCTTGCCGTCGTCGCCGTTGCCGTCGTTGCCTTTCTGGCAGCCGGAGCCCGGCGACGCCGAGCGCTTCATCAGGCGAAGCCGAATCGCTCGGACGCGAAGAGCCTTGCGCTGCTTTGCCAGTGCTTGCCAGGTATTGCAGGACCGAGAAGTGCCCCGACTTTCAGGCTTCTTGTCCACTGAACTCTCGAGATTCAGGGAGTTTCAGGGTCAGACCACGCATATGAGAAATGGTGAGAGGGATGACTGCGAAGCTGAGCGTCCAAGCCGCGGCAAAGCTGAAAGCTTTTTGGAGACTTAGAGTTTTTAGAGACTCGTCTTTGACTTCGACAGCTGCTACAGCTGTTTTGCGGCATCTCCCTTTGCCTTCAGCCAGCTTCCAGACATGTTAAGGCATCTGAAATAGCCTTTTGAGAATATGCAACACCCGTGGAGCTTGCAGAGGCTGGGCACTGCGAGCTCCACAAGCCAATGCAGCGAGGGGCTCAGAACTTTCGGTTTCTCAAGGTCGCTTGCTGCCGCTTGCTGCCGCAAGGTGCTTTCACTTTCACTTCGAGGCAAAGCCGCGGGGAGTTTCTTCCTTTTTTTGGGCATCGGCCAGAGGTCTTCGGGTAGAACTTCCCACCGTGCCACCGTGCCACTGTGGCTGTGCTCCCGAATGCTTTTCAAGGAAATGTGTTGGAAGGAAACGGACAAAAGTCAACAGAGAAGCACGGAATCGTGTAGAGATGAGGATGTCGCAGTTTGCTTGCAATGCCCGCAGTGCCACATGTGCCAGATGTGCCTGGGCGTATTTGGCTTTGTGCGGTTCGGACTTGGCCGATCCACTCTGTGTCAGGGCCAGCGGCGGCGTCCACCAATAGGTGAAGATCAACGGCTCCGCTACTGGGAGCTGGGCACCAAGCTTCAAGCCTTTGGGCTCTCGACTGTACCTGACCTGCAGAGGCTCCCGTGCAAGTGGATCTCTCAGCCCAACAAGCTCCTGGCCCAGAGGGAAAGAGATGCGAGAGATGCGAGAGGTGTGCAAGGGGCATGCCGGGCATGCAGGTGCCCTCTTGGGGACCGATGTACGCTGGCTCACTCCAAGGGTGAGATCTCTTATCATCCAGCAAAGTACAAGACGCGAGTCTGCAACGGTGCTCGGCCAGCTTTGCACAGCTTTGCAAGACGCTTTGCAAGTCGTTGCATTCATCTTGCACTTTGCTTCTTTGCTTCAGGCGCTGACTGCCAGAAGGCCACCTGCTGCTTTGCGCACTTGGACAAGGAGAGCCGAGCCGAGCTTACAGACCTTGACGGTGGTCTCGTAGCACGTTTTGATTCCTTCGGATGTAGCTTCTTTCGCGCAAGGTGCCAAAGATTACACTATTCGCAGGGTGAAAGGAATCTTGTGCAGCTTGAGTGTATTGTTCACGTGCACGTGGATGTGGATGCGTGCTCCACGACGGCCCGTGCGTCGATCGATGCTGCGATGCTAGCAAAAGCCATCAAAAGCCGCTTCAAATTTTGAGGAGCTGCGAACCAAAGCTTCTGCTCGCTACTCCCAGACCCAAGGAGCTGAGAAGAAGTGACATGAGCTGTTCAGAGCTTTCTCTCACTTTGATCTTTGCCTGAGAGGCACCCCTTTTCCAGCTGCTCCAGCCAACGCTACTGGCGTAGCCACTCCAGCTCCCCCGAACGAGCCGAAGAACTCGAGCTACTCGAGCTACCAGCTGGAGGCTGCGGAAGCTGTGGAGGCTGCGGAGGCTTTTGAGGGCCCCGCCCGCGGCCCAGAGCTGATGTGCCGATGTGCCCCATCTCCTTCTCAGCTTCTCAGGAGAAGGTCTCTGAAGGACATGGATCTGTAGTAGATTGGTTTGGAACTTGAAAGATGTTCAGAATTCCTGGCGGGAGGACCAAACGTGGATCTGAATACCTTCAAGGCAGGATGTTTTTTTTGCGAATTTGTTGGAAGCATGCTGATCCATATGCTGATAGTCATCAGACTTGAGGTTTTTCCATGCCGCAAAGGGCGAGGTGCGCGGGGCAAATCCTCCCAAATCCTTGGGCAGTTCTTGAAAAGAGGGTTTTGTGGATACGCTAGGTGTCCACGATCGGAAGCTCTGCCCGTTCTTCCACAACCCACGGGACCGTCGCCGGCCTCCGGGGACCTACCTCCCCGAGCCCTGCGACGAGCCGGAAGCCCAGGAAAAATGGAGAAACTCAAGTTGCAAGCTTATAGTTGCACATGATATGGAAATGCTTCCGGATCTCTCTTTTGGAATCTCACTGAACTCAGCTCTCATTCTCCAGCTCTCTAGCTTTCGATGGCTGAGGTGCTTTGACTCCATGGCGGACTCACGGGAAGGCAATTTGGGCGTAGGAAAAGAGTTCTTCTTCTCTATAAGAACCCTATAAGAATCCTTTAGACAAGTCTCTTTTTTTTTAGTTGCTTGGAAGAAGTGAAGTGAAGTCGTCCCTTTTCCGCTCTCTTCGGCTCTGTTAAGGCTCGGGAACCGGCTCATCTCGGAGGCCGCGAAAAGCGAAAGCCGCACCTCTCCTCCTGTTTCTCTCTCTCCCCTTCTCCTTCTTCTGAAAAGGATTCCGCTGCTGAACTTCTGCTGAACGTTGTTGTGTTTCTGTTTCTTTCGTCTCTTCTCTCGTCTTGTCCAGTTGCTCGCGCGGAGACGCTTGCCACCTCTGCCACAATCGCCTGGCACCGCTCTTGGTCCTGGTGGAGCCTTTGCATGTCTCTGTCTTGCCATTGCTCTCTCACAGAAACTCACGGAAAACACTTTTCAGGAACTGCTTTACCACGTCTCGCCCTCAGCTTTATCAGCTTTCCCCTCCTTCTCACAGCTACAGCGTACTAACTTTGCATGCCTTAAGTGAGGACACAGTCTTCAAGCGCCGCTTCTGCGCCACTTTCCCTGAGGTCAAAACTAAGAGAAGATTTCTGCAAAACTCAAAGGTGGTAAACATCTTGCTGATGGAGGTGTCCTCGTGCCAGAGAGGAAAGCTTTGTGCCTTTGCGCACAGCCGTGAGGAGGCTTTAAATTCCAGCAGCTCAGCGTCAGCAAAGACCAACTTCTCGCCTTACAGGTGCGAGTGGAGCTGCTGAAGCCGGAGGAGGAGTTCCATTTCAGATTCTGCAGATTCCGCGCAAGTTTGCTCTCGTAATATAATCTTCCTGGGCCTTCAAGAAGCAGACGGACTTAAGACACTATCAGATCACCCCTTCTAAGCGAAGACGAAGTGGGCACTCAACCGCAGCGACAGCTGCATCCTGTCTTCAGTCACAAAGACATTCTAACTGTTGCCATTTTGGCTTAAGCGGTAGTACTCACAGTGCGCTACGACGCCACACTGGAGCAGAAATGGCCACATCCACAGGGACCCTTGAGCGGTCCACCCTGCCAAATTGGCGGCTTCCACCACCGCAGGGCAACCCACCCAAACCTTGAACCAATCCAACTAAACCCACCCAAGGCACTTGGAACTTCAACCCAAACTTCCCACGACCTCTGGGCCGTAGCTCCCGGCAAAGCAAGCAAACAGCACTCAAACAGCAACCTGAGCCCGAACTGCCTGCCGCTCCCACATTTAATATATGAAGACCTGAGATATTTCGTGGACATTAAACCTAGACTGATGTGGACTAGATTCCTCGGGAACTGTATAAGCCACCGAACACCACCCAAGATCCTCTGAGCCCGGACGTGTCGACCACTGGGCCGCAGCACCCTGTGCAAGGGGGGGCAGCAAAATCAAGCTATCAAAATCTATCAATCTTCAGTTGTTCATTCTTGGACCTGCAAACTTCATATGGGCGGACGTCAAAAACCATGTATGCAAAATATGATAGAAGTGCGATACGAGGTTCTGCTCTTGCCGGATTAGTCTTCGCTATAAGGCGGCACCACGCGTATATGCAGGTTTCGGGCTCTCCCCCATGTAGGCGCTAGGATAGCGCTAGCGTGGCGCTAGGTATTCCTTTGATCACAAGGCCTATGGTAACGGTTTCCAAAGATGACATGGTATGAGCCGAGGACGCTTGCGTGCGAAAAAATAGCCTTTCGGCTTGTAGGGTAGGGTAGCTGGCGTCGAGGGCATGGCTTGGCAAAAGGAGGAAATCTGCACCTGTAGGACCGATCTCAAACCTTTTCTAATCCCAGAGAATGACAATTAAGTGACATGTCTAGATGCATTGCAGTGTTTGCTCCAGATGCATACTGCCAGCGTGCCAAAAATTCCAAATCACGAGGCAAATATGTGCTAGGTTGCCGCTAGCATCGCGCTAGCAAATATAGACGGAAACGGCCTGCGGTGACCACTTTGCCATCTAAAGACATAAAGCAGTACTACGACATCTGATTCCGAACATGGCCGGCATGGAAGAGCTGGCGGGGGCTAATGTTGGGCCCTCTTTAATGATGGGGACCCCCCCCCCCTCCCCCCCTAACA
>CAJNIZ010044313.1:4216-50889 GCA_905231905.1 Symbiodinium pilosum
CTCCTGCCTTTTCATTTTCCTGACTGGTGTTTTTTTTCCTGACTCGTGCCTCTTTTACCTGACTTCGTTCGGGTCAAGGTTTTTTGGAAGTGTCCTTAGGGTAGTTTATTTGTTGACGTGAATAAGGACCCCTTGAACGTTGCTGGAGCAGGATGATCTTCATCATGACCTACACTACAAAAACTACAAGAACCGCTGTCCTAAGCAGCATGTTCTGATCCACGTGTTTCACATGTGCTAGGAATTCATCAACTCAAGAACTTGGCCAAGACTTGTCTGTGCAATGCAATACCGTGCAATCCTGTGCATGACGCATTGCTCTTGCTTGCGGTCCCGTGTGATCCCGCGCAATCCCATGCACACATCCTGCTCACGGGGGATGAATGAGTCCGGACCACGCGCGCTCTGATTTAATGTTTCAACCATGCGCTCCCTCCAGCTCGACAGCTTCTGTTTCGAGGAACGTGCAGTAAACAATTGATGCCTGCTCATCTGCAGCCTGCTGCAGCAGGTTCAAAAAGGGTGTGGACAGAAGCACACTGTTTGGCTGTTCCTTCTCACACCGCCTGCCTGAGGAATCAACATCAGAACCAGCAATGAGCTTCAATGCTGGCAAGGTGCGGAAGACTCACTAGACACACTGAACGGACCGACGAACGAGACACGACCGCGTGCGTGCGCTGCGCACGCGGAAATCGGAAAGTCCAAGCCTTGAACCCAAAGCTGAAACCAAGACTAGTGTAATCTCGAACCTCTTGAACCTGAACTTGAAAGCTGAAAACAAAAAACACTAACCAAAAACAACCTAGTGCCTAGAATGAATCTGGATGGTGCTCATTCGAGAATGCGGAAAGCCATCCCATCCCCTCAAGCTGTGCACTTACATTAGAGGTCCAGAAAGCTTGATGAATTACCACTGCGCAAATACAAGTTGATTCTACGTGACTTGGGGGCACGCAGCCCCTCACCCATTTTGCAAACATCAGGATCGAAGCATCTAACGCAAAGTGATTGGATGACAGTCTTTGAGACAAACAGGTATGACTTATACAGACAACACGCATGGTACTTATAATTGTAATAACAAGGCACCTGGAACTGCCTTGACATACACAAGAATAACAACAACAATAATAATACGAATAATCTGCTATGAGCAATAGTACCTCCTGGTGGATGACGTTCACCCTCTGCCCCGATACCCAGCCTGCTCAGGCTGCCCAGAGCCAATTGGGAAGGTAGAGCCGGAGGCGGCCTGTGTAGGAGCCATGAAGGCTTGAGCTAGTTACTGCCATTGCCGGCTGGACTTCCCTCCGTTCGTACCTAGAACAGAACCACTTGCATGCAGATCCTAGAGAGTGGTAAACATGAGGCAAGTGTCTGAGTACAATGTCCAAGACGTTGGGTATCCGGAATCATTGGAGACAAAGTGCACTCCAAAAGATTCTAGAGTAATCACACAGCTTAAGATATACAAGCATATCGGCAGCAAGTGTACCCCACACTTCAAAAAGGGGGCAGGACTTCCCCTTCGTACTTTTGCAAGGAGAGGCGGGAGGGAAAAGGAATTTTGGAGTGCAGCTGGGTCCGGGGACTTGAGCCCCAACCTGCATTCCACTTCCACCCTGCAACTGTTCATGCCTGAAAGGGACCCTACCCAACCACCCTAGACTATCAGAGACAAGTCCTGAAAACCGGTAATTGCGCAACTCATCGCCGGACGACATGGCACACTCGTACGCTTACTGAAGCATGCAAAAACCGCTTTCAACGTAGAAAGTACTCTGACTGAACGCCGCGCTTCGTCATGATGACTCTTGTTACGCTCATGTTTTACACGAAAGGGTGTCAGTGTCAGCTTTATACCCCTTGGTGCAAGTGTTCCGTTCAAACTGGGACGGCATTGCCGAGTTTTGCAGCTCAGTCCGCACATTGGATGAAGCATCAAATGACTCACCTGACTGAACAACGTGCTGCTGTCTGATTTTCCTACACCTCCCAAACTAGGTAATGTCTCTGGCGTTTGCTCACAGTCCAGTACCAGGCACTTTTTCTCAACTTTTGAAAATCTTCGTCTGGTGTCGCTGGAGAGGATGGCCATGCTGCGCATCACAGGAGTGTTGGCGCACTGCTGTCTTAGGAGGGTCTCGTGTGCCCCTGCTGCCACAGTCTCCGGTGCCATGTTCAAATTGCATCTGGAAAGTTGCAGCATGCTGCTTCAACTTTTGAGTGCAAAGGAAGACAAACACGCTATTCAACCAATGCTTGTCCACGGCATAATGACATGCCGAATTCATCCTGTAGATGCGGCTTGCACCCTTACAGTAGCTTTGCCGTTTTTGGCAGTCTACCGCTAGAATAATTTCTCTTGGTTCCCATATGTTCAAATATCATCACCCTTATTAGTCTTGTGTAGTGGACAGGGGCCTGCAGATTCCACAGCAGCACGAAAACGCACAGCCATCGCATGGCCATGCAGAGTCACATCACTGAAAGCGTCACAAACTGCACAAAGTGTTGCTGCAATGTAGGATTGCGCACAATCCGGTTTACACCTCATATGCAGACTAAGTTGTACCTTGAGCCAAGGCGAACGTTTGGAGCCAGAAGGCTGCAGCTGAAAACAGCAGCAGCTGATGATCCCCACAATGCCGCTTTCCCTATCAGATCACTGACCAATGATCCCGTATTACACGCTGTGTTCCCTGTTGCATGGCCCACACGGGCTGCTAGTTCAGCCGTCATTCTTGGAACCCCTGCCTGGGTTCTTGGTCAGCAGGATCCTAGAAGATATGGCCATAATCAACTGTAGTGGCACCCCCATTCTTCAGCGCTCCATTCAGCAAAAAGAAATAACCAGGGCTTGGGATGTCATCGGCGCCTCTTCGCCGAGGCCTCCCCGGCGCTCGACCTCCACCTCATCGTAGGCGGAAAAGTTAATCCTCAGCTCAGACATGGCAGTGTCACAAATGAGGTGGCCTGATTGTACAGCCAATCTATGGAGAGTCTTAGGAAAATCATCCCTTAGAATCGGAAGCATTTCATTGTCCCTTACTGGGTCCACATCTTATCCAACCACATTTGTACGCCTAGAGAGGAAGGGAACACTGCAGTGTTGCACGGCCCTAACCCCCTAAGCAAAGGCGGTTGCCAGGGCACTCAGGATGTGGCAACTTGATCCCTGCACCCAGTGTGTGGGAATGACATTACCAGTGGTACTTGCCATGTCTCCCTTATCCCAAAAAATCGCCAAATTGATTGCTAGCCCTTATTCGCTTCTTGGGGTCCAGGCCCCTTCTCCACCCGTGCTGTCGAGAAGAGAACTCGCTCCTCTCTCCTCCAATACCTGCATGGAAGAGACAGTTTCGTGGCGAATGTCAGGGAACTAGTCAGAAGCGACTAAAGAAGTAAGAACGGATGTACCTTGTCAATAGTGCTTGCCCACGCAGGTAGCCCAAGGCTCCTCTTCTCCACCGGCTGGCCCACGTGCTTCATGGGTTTAAGATCCAACCCACCTTTTGAAATCCCTATTATACATCTGCACAAGTAAGGACCGTTGTGATGGTTTGCGTGGCCATGTAGATTCGGTGTTGATCTTGCTTCGAAAGGCTTTCATGTAGCACTCCGCAATGTGGGAAATGATCCCATGCTTGCCAGATTTGAGTTTCTGAAATGCGGGCGCCCTTCGGGACCCCGGGAACATGTGGGGGGTGTAAAGGAAATGTATCTGTAGGGAGGATTGCGACAAATATCCACAATTCTCGGCTAGGCACAAATCGTCTCGCGGAGGCACGCCGGTCCTTAGCCCGGGATCCCCATTTCTCCCGTCCTGGAACTAGCCATGATAGAGTTGTTACAAGATTTCTTGCCGCTACCATCACCACCAACAGCAGCTGCAGCAGGGTAGTACTACTACGACAGCTGCCAGTATTGCTGCCTGCGCTTGGTTTTGCTTCCAGCCGCCACCGCGTCCAGCACCACCACCACCACCACCGCCGCCGCCCCCACCACCACCACCACCACCACCACCACCACCACCACCACCACCACCACCACCACCACAACTACCACGAGAACAACTACCACTATGATCACTACAACTGCCGCTACTGCTGCAGCAAATGCTCCGTTGGTTGCTTCGACGCGGAGGACACGCATAATGAAATTCATCAGCTGCAACCGAGCAGAATAGCGTTCGAGAGTGTTCGTCTTCTTATCATTCCGAGTAGATCCTACAAACTAAGAAGGCTCCAGCTCTGCTGCATGTGGTTTCTCTTTCCTTTCCCTGGCTTCCGTCTTGCTCGGTTCCAGTTCGCCATGTACTCGCAATCCGAACCCGGCTCCTTGGAGGCCAAGCCTCAAAGACTGTTGGGAAGGGCATCCCTCCATCCCATTCAGAAACTCCTGAGATCTCCTGAGTGCTCGGCCTCAGGAGCCTGGCCTGGTACGTAAAAAACTGGGAGGCTTCGCGCTTGCGCTTGGCCTCTGCCAGGGATGATGGCAATCCCCAAACACCGCAGTCCAATGTCGACGGGCCCAGGGATAGCAACAACCCTGGCAATCGCTACTGAACGGATGATGCAAAATCAACAAGCACAGCCGTCCTTGCAATCATGGGAACAGTAGACATCATGAGACTAGCAAGACTAGTCGTGCTTGCGTTTGCAGATAGAACGTACTACGAACAAGCAGGAACACTCCCAAAACCAGCAACGAAATGGCACAATCAGTAGCAATTCTAGCAGTAGCAATTCTAGCTGTAGCAAGGAAGTGGTAGTAGTGTTCAACTCTTGCTGTCCTTGCACTACCACTACTGAAAAAGTAGCAGTAGTACAGATGCCACGACTGCTGCTACTCTTTTGCCTTGTGCTGCAAAAGAAGCAGCAATTGTCGTACATTGCGCCAGG
This sequence comes from Symbiodinium pilosum, assembly GCA_905231905.1. Lineage (NCBI taxonomy): Eukaryota > Dinophyceae > Suessiales > Symbiodiniaceae > Symbiodinium > Symbiodinium pilosum. The sequence continues at coordinate 9,124 of CAJNIZ010044313.1, forward strand.
TGTAACGCAATGGACGTTCGTGTTAACAGTCATATGATTCAACAGAGCCATGTAAGGACGGAAACATGCCTCCCGCATCTGGAAGGCTGCCTCCGAACCTTGGGCTCTTCCTGGCGAGGCTGGGCTGCAGAGACTTGGTGGATGGGATCATATTAGTTCTTGGGCACTTGAGAATGGCTCACATCACGTAGGGTGAAGCAATCAAGTGGATACCATTTTGAGAAGTCGTATAGCCAGGATCCCCAGCCCAATGTACTGGAGGGCTGGAGGGTACAGAGCGGCCAACATGTTTACACACGCAAGTGCCCTGATCTCTTCTGTGCACCCTTCCCCAACGGATCTCATTGCCAACGTACAGCTGTCTGCGTGCGAAGCAGTGGGCGCTACTGAGAAAGACGAACCGGAGCGCAATGTGACATCAGGGCTGCAAGGCCTCCAAACGCTCGGAGCGTTGTGAGTCCGAACAAAATACCTGGGAAAGGTGATTTGTTGGACCGCTGGCTGAGCAGCACAGCTACAGCACCAATTCCCGTCTCTGTCAGAGCAGCACGTGCCAAATATTTGACGGGCTAAAATCATCGAGGTTCCCTGTAGCTGTCACTACAGTATCTAGCACATGACTCTGCCGGCTGACGGCTACCCGGAAACCCACCGCTTGAACGGCATCGGAAGAGTAGGATGCAAAGGTCTTACAAAGGTCCTGAGCTCAAGAAGCTGTCCTTGCCTGCAAGCTGTCGGGGGAGCTCATGCCGGCCCTCTGGTCTGGAGTACCTCGGCCCAAGCAGTCTGAATTCGTATGAGCTACAGGGCCTACACGTGTGAACTTCAGCTTCGGACCCAGCTCCAGGTCTCCCAGACAAGCCTGGCATGGGTTCAGGGTTTAGGTTTGGGCTAAAAATGGAGAATCACGTGGAAAAAGAAATGGGAAATTAAAAGGAAACCCTGGGTCCTTTCTAAAGGGGGATCTAGGGGGTGATGTAGGAAATTGGGATTATGTAGGACCTTTGAAGAATAATGGAAATTCAAATGAAAAAGAAAATGGAAACAAATCGAAAATTACATAGAAGCTAGGGATCTCTCGCGGTTATACGGGACGACGTGGGTTCTATGGAAATGGAATGGAGACTAGGTTTCACAAGGAGTTTGTCATACCTTGAGCGATCAAAGTTTCCTTCACAGGTACCACACTTCTCTGAAGGAGTAAGCTAAAAAATACATCCCTAAACCCCCAAGTCTAAATTGTGGTTTCAATTTCTTTTCCGTTATCCCGACACAACCCAAACAGTATGCAATTCCGATAACAGAATATAGTAGTTTACATGTTGCTTTCGATTATCCCTCTATACCCCCTGAAATACCATGGCATCATCCCTGTATTCCCAATAAATCCCTACAAAGTACTATAGAAATATCCACGCTCTTGTCCCTTATCCCTGTATAGCCCCATGTAGTCCCAAACATGATATAGTAGTTTCCATGTTCTTCTGCATTCCCCTATAACCTTACACAGCCCCTGTATGTCTTTCAAAGTATCCAAGCCCAGCTTATGTTTGAATGCCATGATTTTGCTTCTGTTAGCACTACTTATCGTCCTGTTCCCTTGTCCTACACGTGCCACTGTAACATGGTACTATGCTGAGAGGCGGTTGAGGAGGCTTGTGGGACGCAGGTCCCTGCAAGTGAAGCAAGTCTCCCCTGGACATGCCTGATACTGCCAATACACCCGCCAGAAGTGCTGGTTGTAACTTGCCACCTTCTCGTTTTGCATTTGAGTGTTCCGCAGTGAGATACAATAGCAAATTCCATGCTACCTGTGCTCGCTCTCCACAGGTGAAAGACTCTACGGCTAGCTAATTGTGAAGACTTGCATAAGTTCTCAAAGGTTCAGCCGCCAGTCGAAGCTAGAAGACCAGCCGCAGCTAAAGCCGAAACAGAACATCTCCATGATTCCGCAAATAAGGTGTGCCACCGACTATATCAATGGATCACATTGTCTCTATCTTATGACGATTTACAAAAACACTGCACAATAGAAGGCATACTTGTGTTCTGCTTTGGGGACTAGGCTGACAGCCCTCGTAGCCGTATGCTTCCGAAAGTACATCCCCAGAACTGCATCACAACTCTGCGCGACCAAATCGCAGAAGCAGGGCAGGAAGGCGGCTCGGAGACGAGGGGAATCTTTGCCTGGGCTTTGGGAGGTAGGGGGCTTTAGTGTCTCCAAACTGGTGCCCTCTCAAAGACAAGGATCCATGTTTCAACATTTGAGGGCTGCTTTTGCTGGATGTTTGAACCACGTCAGGATATTTGCTTCTCAAATGCTACAACAATAGGGACATTAGAATCCTACTCTATTTTGGTGACTGCTGTATCCGAAATCTAATCAGTCATCACCTTATGAATTATGCAAGCCGCGCCCTGAAGAATTCGGTGTCTGAGGGCAGGGCTCAGGCCACGGGGTGCTAACAAAACTCCTGAACCATAGTGGACGTATCGAATCTCACAGGTGCGCTTCGGGCGGTTGAGTAATTTTCCAGAGCATGAGCCAACTTAGACCCGAAGACTGCCTCATGAAGGTAGGTCTTCCCAAAAGTCTTGAACTAAGAGCTCATGTGTCGCCATGCAGCCACAACTACTGTGCGGCGGACTAGCGCAGAACCCAAAGCTCCTGGGACAGGCCAGCATGCACGAAGCTGCCATGGCCCCAAAGCAGCCTGCGAAAATGTTTGAGAAGATTGCTTCAGATGATGCCTGCGTCAGGTTTTGAAGCTCCGTAGTTATGGTTCAATGGTTCAGCTTGTCTCATGTCAAAAGTTCTCAAGAGCGCAGACGCCAGCCCTGCTTCAATCTCCCTTATGCCGCTCAGGCATCCACAAGCGGCTGTAGACCGCGCACACCCCGTGCCGTCAGGACCTGCAGTTCTGATCAAGTTTTGAGATTGGCTGTTGTCAAGCCAAGTCATCTACTCCACACTGCTTTCCTCTGGTCAGCATTGCTGGGAGCGGGACTGCTACCCCCGGCCTGAAGACCCGGTATCCTAGAACTGGTCATACTCAGCAAATGCTGAGCCGATGAAGTCAAGGCGTGTCAAGGGTCTTCCTTCAAGGACAAGCTGCATGAGGCACGACTGTAGGTGTGCAAGCTGGCTTGGTGTACACAGGGCAAACATCATGCTCAGAGCTCTTTTCTGGCGGCTTGATTTCGCCATGCACTTGCAGCGGCATTATCTATCAGCTGTGGATCCAGTTCTGGATGCAGCACAGCAGCAAGCTGGAATCAAACCTACGTTTGACGGCAGAACTGCCAAGGCTAATACGCCAAAGCAAAACGGGAAAATGCAAAATGTTGGGGTACAGATGCTTCTGCGATTCGGCTGCTTGGCACACGCAAGCTACCCAAGGTCATTTGCTTGCACTTGGTTTCTGTCCAAAGCGACTCAAACCCTCGCTGCCATCCAGGCTTTCGCATCCTGAATGCACTGCTCCGTTGCAGACACCTGCCGCATGGGAGGGCAAAGCCTATTTGAGAGCTCGGATGAAAAGGAATCCATCTTATTGTTCTCTCATTGAGGCTCTGTCTACTCTCCTTTGGTAGGTACTCTCCTAGCTCCTTGCAAACCGATGAACAAAAGATGCCGTTCTTCTTACTACAGAAGTTCATATGGACCTGCTCTGGAAGCCAGGTTAAGCCAGTGAAGGCAGCTCCGCCGGGCGTACAGCATATCAGCTCACAGTGGTACACCTCGAGTATCAATGAGTCCAGGGGCTAATGTTTGATGAAAAAGAAAATGGAAACCACCAGCTTTTCATTTATAGGGGTTATAGGGTTAATGGACAAGAATATGGAGAATGCTGTATTCTAATCGCGTACAACTGGCAACGACTAAACGTGTAACTACAAGCCGTCGTCCTGACCTCCACCGTCACGTTTATTAGCATGATGATCTCTGCTGGGAATGATTGGCATAGCAAATGGCAGTACAAAAAGGCAGCCCTGACGGTCATGACAGCAACAACAGTAAGTCCATGCTGATAGCCAGTTAGCTGTGCTGATGAGGATCACCCTAACGAATATGCTGATGATGGCAATCTGAAAATGAGGGTGGATGATGCTGATAATAGTTGAGAGGCCTCATTGCAGCAGCATGATCAACAATCAGCCAGCCCAACAGCTGCAGCTTCGGAGTCAGCCGCACAAGCAGCAGCAAGATCAGCAGTGGTAGCTCTTCTGAACGCATGCGCCAGCGTCGATCTCATCTGCTTCCTACATTTCAAATAACCATCGCCAGTGCCATCACCATCACAATCACCATCGTTGCTGCCGCCGCCACTGCCACCACCACCACCACCACCACCACCACCACCACCACCACCACCATCACCATCACCATCACCATCACCATCACCATCACCATCACCACCATCATCATCACCACCATCACTACTGCTATCAGGGCTTTGCCGCCATCAATGGCAATCCTGCGGAGGCGGGCACGATTGGAACCGAAGCCCAGGCACCCCATCATAGAGTCGGAGCGTCTTGTCTGTAGCTGCTGCCTCATCGTACAAGCGCTGCCTGAAGACGATGTGTTCCGCATTCAGCAGCTAAGGACTTGGAGCTTTGCAGGATTTGGGGCTCAAAGATTACGATTTCGGACTTGCTCCTGGACCTGGGAGATTGCTGTCTCTTGGGCTTGGAAATCAGCAACTGCATGATCCGACAGAACTAAATTGCCATACATTTATTGGCCACAGCCCAGAATCAAGTTCAGCTCGACTGTGGAGTGGAACCCCATCCTCCCTGATGTGACACCACAGCCATTAAGGTTATCATCGAAATTTCACCATGAGCGCATCCATTTGTAGGGCATTAGCCAAAGCAAAGCAACTAAACCAAGGACAACAACAAGGGCAACAGACTACCTGCTTTGCAATTCTGATGCTCTGATAAGTCTATGCTTCTGAATAGCAGCAACAGTAAGCTTCTGCAGCATCGCGGCGACGAAGCGGGATCTGTGATCTTGTCCGACTTGCCGTGCTGTACGAGGAAAGGGGTTCGCACCTTCCAGCATGAATCTAACGGCAACATAGCGAGGAGAATGGCAAAAAGCAAGTCCGACACCAACGACAAGGACAACCAGCAATAACGGAGTACTGAAGCGCAAAGAAGAAATTTAGTGACTGAACTTAGTTCCTCTTTATTTCACTCTGCTTACGACCCACCCGACAAATCCAACTTGGTCTAGTTGTATGCTGGGCTTAATGCAGAACTCACCAATCAAAGCAATAGCAATTCACTTCTGAAGCTGATTCTGCACGGAGCCTCCTTCAGGTGGTCCTCCAGCCAATCAATGAAGGTAAAGCCCATCTCTCGGCCAGAGGCCAAAAAAGGCAGAGTTCCCTTCATGGAGAACGGATTGACTTCCTCATACCTTAGTCATGGCATCAAACAAACCGAACCAGTCCCTGAGCTTGACGCTCTCAATCCGACAAACCCCTGTAAAGGTCTGGACCTGTAGTAGTAGTAGTAGTAGTAGTAGTAGTAGTGGTAGTAGTAGTAGTAGCAGCAGCAGTAGTAGCAGTAGTAGTCGTCGTCGTAGTAGTAATAATGATAATAGTAGCAGCAGCAGCAGCAGCAGCAGCAGCAGCAGCGAGCAGTAGTTCTAGCAATGAGCACCGAGTGCAGCAAAGTGTCACAGGCCCCATCGTTGGGACTCGAAAGTCAAAGTTCGCAAGGCCTTGGCCACAGAGTACGGGTTCGCAACATCGACGTCTTGACGAGTACTACCCACACTAGAAGTTTGTTCTGCTGTTATGAGATGTGTTTGAGTTATCTCTAGCCTTACCGTCATTGCTCGTACAATCGCGTACAGTACATATCGGGCATGGGTACTGAGCGTGGTTTGAGGGTGGCCATCGAGTGGTCAAGAACACTTGTAAGCACCAGGTGCCGCACTCTTGATGGGGGAAAGCGGCCAGTTGGGCAACCTTGTGCAGTTCACATCCGACAGAGAAAGTAAGTCCCCCTCTTCTTGCGTGACAGTTCCCATGCAGTCAAGGCTCAATCTTGCAACTACGTGTTTGAAGATCATCTGCACAATCCAAGGCGGCTTCACTTCATCGCTAACAGTCAGCATAGGACCTTGCAAGATCGCCTGAGCTCAAAGCATGCAACCTGGAAACGCCTTCAAGGCGAAGCCTTCATTCAGCGCATGTATTCAGCTGAGGTACCCCTCGAAAGTAGGTGGGTCTCTGCAGGACCATGCAGGCCGCCATACCACCACCCAACGAGTTTCCTGGACAGCCGAATGAGTTCTCTGGTGCTGTCTTCGGTAGGGGGCACTGTTAAGTTGTTCTGGAGTAGGGGATCAGACGTTAAAAGAATAGAAGCCGGTGCTTGCGGCCAGGTCCTGCTACAAAAGTTGGTAGCGACTTGCCGTCCACCATGCCCTCCTTGGACCTTCAGGGCTCAAACTCTTTTGCTTGGGTGCAGATCTACAAGATTCGGACATCAAATCTGCGACTTCCTGTCAGTACGATGAGAATGCCTGTTACGTACTCAAGCTGCAAGGCTATGGGAGCTGTGTGTCACAGTGGAAGCCCAAGGACACATGAGACAAGGAACCTATCGTGTGGCTCCAAGCACCCTGTGCGGATATCTGTGTTTATCCTGCTACAATGCATTCATTTAGGGTTTTCGCAAAATGGGGGGCCCAAATATAAACCTCAATGCGCCATAATCCTTCTAGGTACCCCCAAGAAAGGGGGCCCTAATTTTTAGAAGCCCCCGTTTAGCACATCTGAGCTGCATAAGAATTTCCGTGTGCTCCCAGAGTTGATCCATGAAGCTCCACCAATCAGTGATGTAGGCCAGCAAGCCATCCTACACTTGAGCTTGTAGGGATGTATTGGGCTCACAGGGGTTCTTTTAGGGGTCATGTGGGGTTTATAGGGCTCTATAGATTTTATTGGGGTTATATAGAGGTCATATAGGGGTTATAGACGGGTTACAAACGGGAGGTTGGAAGAAACTGGAACATGAAATGAAAAACCATCCCAGGCTTGTTCTTGAAATTTGGCTGAGGAACTTGGCTCTGGGACTGCAAACTGACTAGATGTTCAATTTGATCTTCAGGCGGTTTTGAATTGGATTGGAGTACTAGATCAGCATTGCCTCTGCAGGAAGGCTCTACTATGATTACTATGCATCCCAGTTCATCAAGCCCAGACGTAAAGCATAAACGTGCACCTCTTGGCAACGACGTACGTCATACTTCCCTGCATCTTGCGACCGAAGTCGGGTGCCCTTCTGTCGCGCCTTCATGCCGCCGGGCAGAGCATTAGTAGCCTACTGCGCTGCAGATACGAAGAAGGCGCCTGTGATTTTGCGGGCTCATCATCTTCTAGCTGAAGCGACAGATCACAATGTGAATGATGCAGCTTCATGCAAGCCGAACTGATCCACTACCTACACAAATATCCTATCAAGTACACCCCACAAACACTTCAGTTTGGTTTGCGACCCCAAATGCAAAACCCGATCCAAGTATGATTATGAACTGATCTCGACAGATTTAGGGTGGCGATTCTATGTCCAAAATTGGACCGAGCCTGGACCAAGCCAAAACCAGAACAGCATGAAACATGCAGAAAGGAACACAACACCACTGCATGAAGAACAGAACAGAAGGTATGCAGTGCAAGCAACAGACGGAATTCAGCGGAATGAAAAAGAACAAAAAGTAATGCAACGAACTGACAAGGGCGTTTGTGAGATGTCAAGTGCCGTCACCCTGAAACAGACCCTCCAGCTACTTGTTGTCGGCTCCCTGTTGCTCACCAAGCTTCAGAACGCCCGTGCCCAGGCAGATCTGGCATCCTCTGCTAATTACTGGAATGGAAGGAGCAGCGTACGACCGACCCCAAGAACACAGGTGATGCCAAGAAGGATCTATTCATTGGTCTCACCTGCCGATGCAACGAGCTTAGTAGGAGTAATAGGGCCGGTAGAAATAGCAGTCATTGGAGTGTGAATAGAAACAGGAATCATCATCGTGGTTGCGGTGGTCGTCGCAGCGGCGGCGGGGGTAGTGGTGGCGGCGGCGGCGTCGGCGGCGGTGGCCGTGGTGGTGGTGGTGGTGGCGAGGGTGATGGCAAAAACAGCCAACTTGAGGCTCTTTGGTCAGGGTCAGGCTTGAGACTCGTAGTCTGAAATTGACAGTCGCCGGACCAGGCATCACTCCGCGCAGAAACCAACAATCAGCAAGCAAAACAACAATGAAAGGACCGATGTCGCAAGGCAGATCCGTGTGAAAGAATGTCTGAACGAAGTCGCCAAGGACTAAATGCTACAATTTCACCGCAAGGTCGCCAGGCCCGAAACAGAATGCCTGTGCTTTTACCATATTAGATGAGTGAACAAAATTTTGGCAGTCAGCGCAGAGGCTCATGATCCGGGGGTTGGGAATCAGAGCTGCCAAACCACACTGTCTTGACGTCTTCCCTCAAGCCATCCTTGACTATCACGAGGCCTACGCTACCTGGCGTGAAGATGCCGCAACCCGTCTGCAGAGCCAAGTCTCAACACTACAGCACCGGCTCGGGCATATTCCGCCATGATCTGGCAGAGGAACAGTACAAGTGCCAAAGGCGTAGAGCTAAGAAGCCCTCAAGCCTCCACATAGAGGTCCGAATTGGAAGTGTAGCCGTGCACGAAAACCTGTCGAGAAGGACATGCTCGAAACCTTCAATTCCCTCTTCCAAATGTCAAACTGAGCTCTGAGCAATGGCATGTGTAGGCGCTTTATTCTTCGGCTTCAAGGTGTAACTAAAGCGTTGGCTTCCGTCCTTCAGGCCTGAGCAGCAGGTGGCTGGCCACTTGCAGGAGTCTCTGGGCAACTGCAATTTCTGACAATCTTTCTTGGTTCTCCAGCTAACGATGCGATTAGAACGTAGCTTCGAGAAGCTCACCACGCAAACACCCAGAAAAGCACATAAAGACCCTCTTGCTTCGGCATACCAGTGGGACCTGTGATGTAAGAAGCCCTGTTGCCTGCAATCCTGGAGGCTTTTTGCAGAAAGCTCTTGATACTGGGAACAGCAACAATCCAAAATCAAAAGCTGATTTACAAGCAATTGCAGGGGCTCAGCCCAGGGGTTGCGCTCGCGACATCACTCTAGCCAAAAACATTGACACTGGAGCCTGGGCCCTGGACTACCCCCGAAGCCCAAACAAAACCTGAACAAAAATCCTCTTCTACGGGGAGCTAAATCATCCCTCTTCCAAATTTATCACCAACCTGGGTGCCTGGCTGTGCATGGCAGCCTTTAGCTCGACATCGGAGCTTGCTGCCACTGCCTCCCACGCTGAGCTCAGGTTCTAGGCTTTTTGGGCATTGCCAGAAACAGCCACCAACCAAGTCTTGGACAGCAACGAAAGGGGGTGAGAAAAGGAATGATGAATGACGGCAGTCATCATGTTTTTCCATACAGTCACTTATTCCCATCAACTGCGAGAATAGTGGTTCAGCTAGGTTCTTGGTTCAAGGATGGCCCCTGTTGGGCCCAGCCACCCCCCTTTGCAGGTCAAAGTAGTCAACAATCTAGGCCAGCAAAATTCACCGGGAATGGAACCCTGCTTCATCTAGACTGCACTGGAGAGTATACCTGGTTCTCAGACTTAGCTTCTGCGCACCCTAAACAGAATATTGGTCAGTATCCCTGTAAGCCCCTTTATAAAACCGGCTGCCGTTTCATCTTCCGTGTTCTTCGCCATTTCATTCACCACTACTGGAAATATTGGTACTCATTTCGGCCCAGTAAGCCCTAAGCCCAAACGCCGTGCAGCCTGTGTATCTCTCTATCCCCTCTATTCCCATGACCTCTATCTACTATATATCTATCGATCTATCTATCTATATACATATATACATAGCCGCCTATTTCCCTACATGAAACCCTCAGGCCTTTGCTCCCGGGCTGATGCACTCCTCAGGCCTCAGAGGTCGGTCGCTTTGGCTTCCGGTTTCTTTGCTTCCCGGAAGAAGACAGGGGCCATAAAAAGTGCATGGGACTTGGCCTAAACTGCATCTATCTAGGGACGTATATTCATCACACGAGAAGGGCCCAAATTGTAATAAATTTCGGGAAATACCTACATAAGTTCAAGCAGCTTCGGCACACGCAGGATGACGTTTGTAGAGCCCCAAATGGGGCCTCTACACACTGCAGAACCCATGCAAGAAAGTTTCCTTCACAAGCGCCTTCAGCTTGACGTCTCTGGACAAGCTGCGCAGCCACATCAAAAGAGTCCTCCTCTTCTCAGCTTGCTAGAATGAAAACTGAAGCAAGCTTTAAGGGGCTACCGCAGTTTTCTTGCATAAACTAGCACGCGCACGCTGGTTCTACACACTTATGCCACACCCAACCCACAATTTTTCTTTGGAAAACTGCGACTGGAGACTCATCGACTAGATCCTGAAAGCACTATGACTGCCATGATGAAAGCTTCAGTCCCAGGAACGGAACAAGAGCTCTCCGTTGCGGGCCCGTGCGGATGTGAGCAATGCCTGAAAGTTTCTAAGCAGACTTGAACCACAACAGTTCAACAACGCGGAAGGAGTCAATAATCCATCCCAACGGAAACACGGGGCCAAGTGGCGCCGCAAGAGCCACTTGTGAAAGAGAAAGCCACCAGCCAGCCCACCAGCTGCGGTGAGCACAAACATGGCTGGAAAGCACTTAAGATGGATCCAACCTGGCTGCGGAAACAGCAAATATGAAGGTAACCAGATTCCCGGGATCTGACTGACAACCCCAAGCAAACTCACGAAAGGATCAAATTTTCACATGTGCGAATTAGAACGGTGCCACGGAAATAGCAAGCTGATTGGTCGGAGCAAATGCTCTGATCACTATACTACTATACCACAAGAAGTGCAACCGACCAAGCAACCAATAACCATGCAGTGAGCGGGGGACTGAAGCAGTGGTGGCTGCTTGAGCTCTGCAAAGCGTAGCCAGCACCTTGACGTCGACCCCACACCCCTACGAGAGCAAGCGCTAGGCCGCTAGGCATGCGCGAATTTCAAGCCGGCGGGCATTGAACGACCATGATGATAGCAGCTAGCATTCTTTACCGAAGAGGGTCTGTGCGTCTCAACACAACACATGCGGTCGTTCCCGGCAGTCGCATGTGAAGCACAAGGTGCCCTGCCCACCGCTGATGAGGCCAAGTCCCACTCAGAGTAGGCCCTCTTTGAGGAAATCAGTGAGAGTCTGAGAGGTTCCCAGGGCAGGCTGGCATCTGCCATGCACAGGATACTGCTTTTGGATTTGACAAGCATGCTATGGCTTCTTTCGATATCCTGCCCTGGGATGTACCCCATCCTTCAACCTACAGGTAATGGCTTGCATGAATTTACGGATGAAGAGGGCCTCAGCCCTCTGGCGAACAGGTCTGCCTGCAGGAGTTACCTCGGGCGATGAGTTGGTTGCTTTCAGAGGCTCTGGCAGCATTCGCATTGGCTGGCAAGCTTTGATGAGCTCTTGCCAAAAGAACACAACTTCAGAACAATTTGGAATAAAGCTTAGCAGCTCTAGGCTCTAGGTCCCGTACGCGGAGGAGAAAGGCTTTTGACCCGCCAGGCCTGGGCAGTCGGGCTGTCACCAGAAAAGAGGGGCTGCGGCTTTGCTTTGCTTGCATCCAAGTCGCTGTGACAGCATGCCAAGCCGTGGGCACTCCCCCAGACAGGGTTGCTCGGATGGGAGGGCCTTAGCAAACTGCTGTCTCACAGAAAAAGAACTTGTGTTTTAGTTGCAGGCTCGGCCGCAGGCCCACCCGAAAGGAGGGGCCAGGAGGTCTCTGCGTGCGAACTCTGCTGGGTGTGGGGATGACTGCCAAGTCGGCAGGCCTTCCCTTCACTGCACTTTCATGAGGCACACAAGCGGGATTGCGGAAAGCCTGCTTGGGGGAGGGCAAGGAAGGCAGCCAGGCCCATGCTGGCACCACGACACGAGGAGGGGCATAGGATCGCACCACGTTTTGCCGCTGCATTCCTCCCATTCCTCCTGCCGAGCTGATGCCAGAGATGGCTGCCACGGGGGTCGCATGGGCAACACCTCCAGCAGAGCTGATGCCTGATGGCATCGATGGTGTTGCCACTACAGCTTGTGGCAGACTGGCTTCCGCCCGGTTTGCGGGAAAGCACGGGACTGGGCGAGGAGGAGATCGTGCACCGGATCGTGGACTGAGCAGAGACGACACTCTCAGGTTGGCCGCGCTCGCTGCACGGGGCGCCTCCCTGCAGGATCAGACTCAACACACCTTTCAAGCACTCGCAAACTATGATGGCCTCAGCGGCGCAGGTATCCGGCGGCACCTGCAACACAAGTTTCAGAGAGCCAGACCCGACAGCTACGTAACGAGTCGGTGCAACAGGGACACTGGGTGCATACTTGGGAAAGTTGTTGCACCTGGACGGAGTCCGCGGCAGAGGCTGAGAAGCCAAGCCAGCCAGCCTCATGCAGTCACACCGGGTGCATCCAGCCAAGAGAGGTTGGGATCAACATGAAGTCACTGACCAGACAGTGGCCTTGGCTGCTTTGCAATGTTCGCCCGCTTCGCGCCCTCGCCTCACAGGTAGCCAGTCCCGGACTACGCACCAGTCGTAGCCAGGCCCATGATGGCCCAAATGAAGAATTAACCTGACAAACTGCGCCAAGCCTGTGGCCATGACACCGGCCTGGCAGCAGCCACAAGAAGTCGTGCTACGCTGGTGTCTGAATAGGCATCAGTACCCCTCGAACGCGGAAAGCTTGTCTAAACCTGTGTGTATGTGTGTATGTGTTTGTTGCCATCGTTATCTACTCAACAACGGAATCGACAGAAACCCAAAGCTCTTTTTATCTGTGAACAAAGTCGTTATAGGGCCCACAGAAACTTTCCCAAGGTCACAATTCCGCTTTGGGTTCCTGTAGCGGCGGCTCTTGCTGCGGGCTGTTGACTTTTGACGGCAGCACGCCCTTTTTTGCTTTCATCGTCAGGGCATGCGTTTGTAGAGTTCTGAGGTCTTCTCTTGAAGTCTGCATCTTCAGCATGTGGCCCCGGATATCCAAGCTCAAGGCCTTGGCTGAAAAGGATGCGGCCGTTTGAATTCAGGCATGCTCAATCTGCAGTCACAGGCGCAGCAGCTTCAACAACCAGGGATGGCGAATCGTCTGGTAGTCCTCAAGTAGGGAGGTACGGAAAACAATACTTGCTGATTCAAAATAAGAATATGTTTTCCGGTGCTTCCCTTCAGCCTGGCTCCACCCTCTGCCTTTCGAGATCGAGTGAAACGCCCAAACGAGTCTTGGATGGACCTTCAGTTGTCTTGCTGGAGCTCTCTGCAAGCAGCTTGCCGAGAAAGCATTGCTTCTTCGGCTGGATGGAGGACTGAGGACCATCGCCGTGAGCAGGATGTTGATCAGATGCAGCTCCAGATGCAGCTCCAAATCTCCTTGGAGGCTGCAGCCATCTGCGGCCTGATGAGGCCAGTCTGCTCGCTGCTCAGCGCTGCTCCGCCCGCGCTTTGCGAAGGCTCAGGGGCGGAGCCTATCATGAACAGCGCCACTGTCACCTCCACCCCAGGGATCGCCCCAGGTGACCACCTGGCCATCAACTGAGAGACCCCTAAAACTTTGGGCCTCAGAGCTAAGATATCTAAGATAAACATCAGGTGACTTTCCGTTCTGAGACAACGTGTCAAAGGGCACCTGGCCATCATTCCGAACGGCTGCAAAAGCACCACTGGCTGCATGGATGCGATGCAGGTCAACAAGATCCGCTTCTACAGCAGAGCAGTCACCACCTGCACTCGAGTTCCCCCAGGTCACCACTGTACCATCCTCCTTAATGGCAGCAAAAGCCCCTTCCGAAGCATGAATCTGCTGCACGTGGACCAGCTGATGTGCCACGCTTCCACAGTCACCTCCAAACCTAGCGCAGCCCCAAGCAATGACACTGCCATCTTCCTTGATGGCCGCAAAAGCCGAATCTGTGGCTACCAGCCTTTTGGACTTTTGGATAGGCTTCCTTTTGCTTGTCTATCACAACCCACGAGCAGAAACCAGTAAAACATGCTTTGAAGCCTGCAATCGAGCTGCTGTCGGACGTGAACCAACCTTGTTTCAGCAGACCAGACGTCTGCATTACTCAACTACTCGATGCTATCTGGTTCGGCTACAGTCTCAGGATACAAAACAAAGCTGCCTCAGATTCGAAGGACTGAGTCTGGACAGCAGCGCTGTTGCCTCCACCCTCTGCGCAGCCCCAGGTGACAACACGACCATCCTCCTGCACTGCAGCAAAGGCATCCTCTGTCGCATGAATTTGGACAACATCCACGAGCTCCACGCAGTGACTGTCGCCTCCTGCACCAGGAGCACCCCAGGTCACAACAGAACCGTCAGTACGCAAAGCAGCAAATGCTCTGGCGGTGGAATGGATCTGACAAACATCGAAGAGTTGCTCCTCGACGCCGTCGCTGCTGCCGCCACTAGCCAAGGCACCCCACGTCTTGATCCTGCCATCCTGTCTGACAGCTGCAAATGCCGTCCGGTTTGCGTGGATCTGCCGCACGTCGCAGAGCTCACTCTGCACAGCACTGCTGTCACCTCCCCCAGTGTTGGCACCCCAGGTGACAACCGCACCTTGTGCAGTTACGGCTGCAAAGGCTGTGCTTGAAGAGTACACCTTTTGCACTTCCTTGAGTTTGTGCTGCACATGTGCACTGTCACCGCCATTCTCAGGATCTCCCCATGTGACTACCGAACCGTCCAGCTTCAGAGCCGCAAATGCCGAGTTTGTCGCACAAACGTCCGCAACATCGACGAGCATGTGCCTGACATCGTGGCTGTCCCCCCCAGACATAGTTGATCCCCATGTGACCACGCTTCCATCTGCCCGGATTGCGGCGCAAGCAAACTCCGAGATGTGAACATGCTGCACCTCGACCAACTGCTGTTGAACGTTGCGGCTGTCTCCTCCTCCATGGGGAGCTCCCCAGGTCACCACGCTTGCTGAATCTCCAACAATGGCAGCAAAAGCCCTTGCCTGCAAGGAATCCAAGGACATCCCCCAAGCACAGCCGCAGGTGACACCGATGCCCAGTTGTGAATCTCAACCCATCCTGCCTTGCGGTAGGACTCCATGACAGGACCTGGCTCCCGGATTGTAGCGCTTAGCAGATCGCCATCCTGGAGCCCAGCATCGCAGAGTCTGCTTGGACCATTCAACCGCAGACCTGCAAAGGGAACCGATACTGCCCCGGAAAAGCGCAGAAACCTTACGGCCGTCCGACCCTCAAAGCCTTGCACAGCTCGAGCCTCCTGGCGAAATCAGCGCCTGCATGGGACTGAGAATGACTTTCCCGGCTTTCCGATTCAAGTGTTCTACATTCCTGAAGGTCCTAATCGTCCTAATTGTAACAGCAGGCTTCGGGTTTTCAGGCCCATGGCGTTGGGCACGGTGGTGATCAGTTGCCTATCGGCACTTTCCACACCAGCCCCCATTGACTAGTTGACGGTGCCTTGTCTGAAAGTCTGCGAAATTGTGGACACAAAATCAGCACCAAACATGCCCGCACTCCTCACTGCAGTCCCTGAAAATTTGCCCCTGCACCTGATCATCCTCGAAGCTCACCAACCCTCAAGAGCCCCCCTTGAACCCATGTGCCTTCAGAGGGCGGCCCAAGGCCACTTCAGCTGCTCTGCGCAGGGCATGTACGGGACGGTCGGAAGCTAACGTAAGCTCTGCCCTGGTTGTGCTGTAAGGATTTCACGAAGATTCGGAAGGCTTTATAAGGTCAACAAGGGCTCCTTGTAAGGTTGTTTATGTGTGAGTATTTCCAAAAGGTAAAGGTTCCCTTTGCCTGCCCCAACATAATTTTTTGTCATCCCGGAATGACATGACTTCGTTTGCTGAAAAAAAAAAAGGAGAAGCTAACGCTGGGGTCTCAGGGATCAACGGCTTCCCCTGCAATGAAATACCAAAGTGGAGACGTTTAAAAAGTGTTGCAATTGCAGGAGTTGGCATGATTTGGCTTTCGCAAGCCCTTACTATCTCGAGTTCCTGCGCAGTGGTGGTTGTGGTGGCGGCGGCGGTGATGGTGGTTGCATTCCGGATTATCTTTTAGTGCTGTAGGCGGCAGGCTAAAGCCAGTCACGCTCAGCTGGTGAATTTTGGGCTCGGTATCTGTGAATGCGCTAGATATCTGAAGCAGAAGCTTAAAAGCTGCCTTTGTCCACTCAGGAGGGCAACCGTCAAGTTGAACTCCATGGCTGCGCCAAGCCTTCTGCGCAAATTCTGGACCTCCGCAGTAACCTCTACTCAAATCTGTCCTGCTGGAGCCGAGCACAGTCTATGTACAGCAGCACACACATCAGGTAATTGTGCCTTCTTTGCGCGATGACAGGAACACTTGAATCATGCGCATACTCAACTGAGAAATTCTATATATCCATGCATACAAGCAACTAGGACTGATGACAAACTCCGTGTCTGACTCAACTTTCTGCATGGCCACGCTGTGAAAAAAAGCTTTTCATCACTGGACCTCACAACATGCAACAGTCCTGCATGAGAAGTCCAAAGGTCTCATCGTCCCCTGCCTTATCGCCTGAGACACAAGCCAGAAAGACACCGAGATCGCCAAATGTGCATCGAATGGGGATGACTTTTGAGCATTTGTCTGCAGCAACGTCACCATTGAGAGCCCAATAGGCATAGTGCAGGTCACGCTCTTGCCTTCCGTTCTCCCAACACAGACTGCGTTGATCAAAAAAGCATTCAAGTCCCAAGCCAGGGCGCATGTACCGCAGAATGTGATTGAGCCAAAGGACTTCTCCAACCTGCCCAGGCAGATCTCATCCCCGAATTGTATGTGTGTGTGTGTGGTTGAGTCAGGCTTAAAACGGAAACCATACAAAATCTCATCTGCATCGGCCGTACGGGCTCAGCGCCCTGTGGCCTATTTAGTGCAGGTCTGCCCAATTTGCCAACATTGCTTTCTAGCTGGAAAACCATCCTTGTCAAAGATGTGAAAAGACCCAGCCATAAGGACCAACAAGTCCAAACAAGTCCCAGCATACCCTAAACACTAAACCCTTAACCTTAAACCCTGAACCCCAAGACCTTAAACCCTCATACTTGCAAACCTCAAACCTTCAACCCTGAACCCTTCAAGCCTCACACCTTCAACCCAACAACCTGTAACTGCAAACCGTTACACCTCAAATCCTAACCCGTTCACCTTAACCCCCAAAATTTCAACTAAACCCTTAAGCCCCAAACCCTTAAACCTTTATACCTTAAACCTTTAACCCTCAAATCCTTACACCTTCGAGGCTTAAACCTAAAACTTCAACACTGAACCTTCAAACTCCTAAACCTTTAGCCTTTCGCCCTTTAACCCTAAATCTAAACCCTAAACTACCCTCAAACCCTTACAGCTTAAACGCTGAAACCCTAAACCCTCAAATCCTGACACCCTAAACCATCAAACCTCAAACCCTTCGACCCTCAACTTACACCCTGATCAAAAACCCTTGCGCCTTAAACCCTAAACGGGGCCGCTCTTGAACCCTTTAATCCTCCCCCCCCAACCCTCCGAGCTGACGTCTCTCCAGGCCTCCGCAGACCAGCCATCTGTAACCCAGTATCCATTCGTCCCAAATTCGCCAAGCCAGACTGGGGCCTCCTTGGGCATCACTTGGTGATAGGGCTTAGGGTTTAGGGCTTAGGGCCTGGGTGGTAGTGTTGAGGGTTTTTAAGTTGGAGCTTGGGGCTTGCGGCTGTTTCATAGAGTTTCCGGTATGGCTCCGGGTCCGACAGGGCAAGGTTGACACTGGGCCGGGGCTTGGCTTGCAAGCCCCAATCTCAAGACGCTTACACTTGCACTCCTGAAACACAGCCCCGTGATGGAAACAGCCAAGCTTGCATCATTCCAAATCACACAGGTAACCGCAATAGCAGCTGCATTTAAGCGCCCGACGCCATCCAGCAAGAAACCTGGCTGGAGCTGGATGGGGACAATCAGGGGAGCCACAGGTACTGAAGATTGCACTGCAACTCCTTTCCTGCTTCTTCCCCATCACAAGGTTGTCATAAATTGATCTGTGTCAAGCATTGCAAAGCCAAGCTGCCCCATCGATCATCAAGCTTGGCACGGAAGGCTGAGTACGAGACTGTCCTCAGGTTGACGAAAAATACAACGCAGCACCTACTTGTATCTCAGCTCGCTCAACCACTGTTACCATTCTATCTGTCAAGTATCCAACAGCTCACGAGAAATGCGCTGATGCTGAGCACTGCTAGAATTGTTGTCGACAAAGTCCCTGTCACAAGGATGTTGGCGGCCATAAAGGCTCTTGGAAACACTCATGACGCTGGACCGTCTGCACGCAACTTCCGTGCACCTCCATAAATCGTGCCGGGGCGTGCATGAACCGAATTGTCGTGTACAGGTGAAGGGCCTCAGCTGCATGCAGTGGACCCCTAGTCATAGCGCTGGTTGTCGGGTCACTCAACAGCAATGCTGCGTGAACATGCCAGAAATTCTGACGCTTCCCTTTGTTCATGGTTTTATGAACCCTCCCCCAGGTTTATCCGCCTCGGCCTCTGGCTGCCAGGCATCTGGAACAAACTGACCAGAATCCAGCCTTCTCCGCCTCCCCCCGGGCTCTTGGGTCCTTCGAGAATCCTACCCCCCGCAGTTTCCAGACGCTTCTGGAAGAGCACGTGACCCTTAGCTAGAGTTTGGTTAGATTTCGTTCCCGACCTCTGATCCTACCCCCCAATGACGCTCGTTTTCTGGACCTGCAGGATTCTGGCTGGGGGGCCATGCCATTTTTTGGGTAAGCCTCGCCTGACTCTTCACAAAAAAAGACTTACTTGCTTTGCGACGTCCTGGCCTCCTTGCCAGCCCGGCTGTCGAGGCGGAAGCGCGCTAGCGCTTGTAATTGCGGTGCGTTCTAGGGCTCATAATTTCCCACCATCACCCACCCCCGACGAGCAGTTCAACAATAGTTCAACAATATAGGTCGAGATTGTGAGCTCACATCCAAGGAAGATTCCCAACTCCTGCTTCCGAAAGACGGAACGGTGCCCAGAATGAATACGGTCTCTTGTGTCCCAAGCCATTTCTTATCGTGCCCCTGTATCTACACACTCGGGGCTGCGCTGGTCTTGGCGGGCGCTGGTGAGCAGAGGCGCCAAAGGACCTGCACTGCCCAGCCCAGAGAAAGCCTCAGTCGTTCGCAGGCCTACAAAGTGTCATGAGCTCAGGATTTTGCTGAGGTAAAATGGCAACAGCAACGTAGTGATGCTGTTTTGCGTAACTCAAGAAACTAACGGAGGTGATGCTCTCGGTGTCGTGGCGGCAGGAAACTGACAAGGCCATCTGCACAGGCCGAGGCGCCAGTACAACATCCAGGCTCTGAAGAAGTTGACATGATACCAGCAGTAATCATGCGCCTCGTACACCACGCCTTGGCGGGACTTCTTGGCTCCATGCGGCTCCCCTCAAGACTTGCATCAGACAAAGCCCAGCAACGTCCGCGTAAAGGCTGTTCACGGTGCAGCGGCCGTCTCGCAGCACCGCGCAAGTCCGTGGAGAAGTCCAAGCCCTCTTAGTGCAGGCTACATGGAATTCAGCGTGCTTAGCAGCTGCTGCATATCTAGTCTAGTCCCAGTAACCACCCAATGAAGACTCTGAAGGTCCTATGCATCAGGAAGCCCGCATGTTTCACGTGCATCCGCAGAGTAATACGATCCGCCGGCCAATCTGCACATCATGGGATGTTGAGTTTTTTTTGGGGTTGCCTGTACCGAGACACCTATTCTGGTCATCACTACTATTTATACCACCAGCATAGCAATAATGCCCCTGGTTGGGTCAACAGTACCATATCCAGGACAATGGATTGGCTGCAGAAACTCAGCCTGGCCTCAACAATGATGAGAGTCTCCGGCTTCTCCTTGACATCACCCCTAAACCCCGAACCTGAAACTCTGGGATCTGGCTAAGATTTGGGGAGCCGTTTCAAGGGTCTGGCTTGCTGGAGTTCTTTCAACACTGCCATGTTGGCCTGAAACGACATGTACATACTAAATTCCCTCATACAACTTGTTCTTGGGACTGTTCCAGGAAACTCCTGCAAGACTGCTTGGCCGGCCCTTAGCGCTGCTTCGCCCCAGTCGCTGTTGCCCACTTCTGCGTCTGCCTCGGCTCTTGAGAGCAATCTATGTGACATGGCATTTGAGAACTGATCTCAAGAAGTTGTTCAGAAGGGGTTCCCCTGCACGTCGGAGGTCTAAAATCTCGTCGTAGGAGTCCCATCGTGGCCAGAAACGAAATCCTGACAGAGGGACAAGCAGCTGGGCTGTCGGTGCGTGCTTGTCACTAGTTACAGTTCTCTATGGGAGTCTTGGGACTCAACGTTTGTAAGGAGAGACAAGAGATCTGAGACATCTGATGCCAAAGGCCCGCCTCGCGGAGATAGCCTGAGGTTCTGTGCAACTGAGGCCGGAATGCCTCGCAGCTCATTGCGGAGGTCAAAACCGATCACATAGGGCTCCTCTCGATAGCGCCTCCAAATGAGAGTAAGCAGCACGAGGGGTCATTTTGCAGATCCATTTTGTGAGACAGCTTCCGTGCCGCTTCCCCTCCTTGCAAGCAGGCGAAGCGACTGCAGCCAATCTTCCTCAGAATACTCCTCAGGATGTCTCTCAATGAAGGGTCATAAACACACCGTCTGTGAATGAATCATCTCACATCGCACTTGTGTCCTGGCTGTACCACAATCCTTCCCCGTCATCCTCACTGCAGCACCACATAGCCTTCCCCTTGTCATGAAGGACATCATGGGTGGAGACCCAATGCCACAATTACAGTTCATCGCAAGGCCTGATGATTGTTCAGCACGACCATGATGTGGGCTTCTGCAAGCTTCTTCACGGTGGCATCGAAAATTTCAAGTGCGCTCATGTTCCTCGACTAGACTTTTCGGTATGCATTGGAGCACAAGTTGGTAAACCAAGATTGCCATGCTTGCTCGATGCAAGGCTGAGCATGTCTGGCGAGCATCTGCATCTCCGCGTTGGCACTGATCGCCGCAGCTGGCGGCCTGGAGCTCTTGGCATCAGGCCGTCACTCGGGCATGTTTTTTGGAACGACAGGACGCTCAGGACGCTGGATTCCTGGACATGTCCCGTCTTACGTGCCTTAAGCCTTAGCAATCAATGCAAATGACAGATGGCCTGACGTCGGCCTGACGCAAGTGCATCTCCAGCGAGTATGGCAGGCGGACGCAGTTGAAACCAAGCGCCTAGTGCACTCAGCATGCTGCAAAGGCAGCTTAGGGAAGCTGATGTGGAGCGTCATGACTGCAGGTGCAAGTCTGCGCAGAAATCCATTTCCGTTGATTCTATTGCCCGATACCCTGGCTCAAGAAACAGGACCCCTATCGTCATTCTTGCATTGGGATTGTCCAGCACAATGCTAGATCCCAGCCAGGGCATCGCTTCTGAAAGGAGTCAGACTCCAAGCCACATCAAGACTTTCGACAAATGCACTTTCTTCCCAAGGCTGGCACATGGATGGAGCGGACAAGCGCTGCAAGCGTTTGTTTATGTAGGCCACCTGCAACTTCGAAGCAGTTTTTTCCAAAGGCTTGGACTTGTGGTGTCAGATTGATGGCATTGCAGGCCTACGACCAAGTTCTGCATATGGGCGCCGTACCTTAGGCTGTTGGAGCTATGGTGGAAAGCGACGCCTGCACAACAACTTGCACGCTTTAGGCGAACGAAGAATACCAGAGGACCTGGGGAACGCCAAATATCCAGACCAACTATCCCATTGAAGGCTCTACTTCCAACAGGTCCCTCCTCTCCCCTGGTTGACCAGCCCGGGCCCCCCGCCAGTTCACACAGCGCAGCCGAACTCCGTAGCCTAGACGATCCACAATTCGCGCGCCCTCGGTGGCAAGTGGCAGCCTCTGCGAATCCAGCAGTGTATCCTGGCTGGGCGCACTTCATGATTGACCTTGAGGAGCAGAAGAGATCACAGACACACGCTAATAAAAAGTATCAACATGAACTGTCAGGTGGAGTCCGGGGTGGACCGGAGTCCAACGAACCCTCCACCAAGCCCACGTGGCATAGCTGCTTCAGTCTGCCCGGGCCTTTCTTTCCTCCTTCATGATCGCCAGAACGGCAACTGCACAAGTTCAAAGTTTTTTGTTTTGCACTTTACCATGGGTGTATCAGAATCAGACCGTCTTTGCACAGGGTTGCCCGGGAGACTCTTGGAGCACGGGTTCTGCCTTTGTCTTGCTGCACAACACGGCCAGCACTGGCCAGCGTGTAGGCCCCATACTGCCTCAGGCATGCATCAAGGAACTCGCGATTTAGGATTAGATATTGAGTTTTAAGGCTCTGTGGAGCTTCAACCCCAAGCAATGCTACGATGCAACAAAGCTACAGGCTGAGAGCGGCACTCCAAAACTAAGCCGACGCTGAGAGGCAGAGCAAGGAACTTCACGATGGGTCCCAAGAAGCGCCTCAGTTGATGAAGTTGAAGCTGAGATTTTGTTATGTGGCCCTCTTGATTGACATCATCAATGTGTGGAATATGGACAATATCAATCTTCGACAGCACATGGCGATAGATGAGGGACAGTAGACCCATTGAGAATGTCCGCAACATACAGACTGCAGCCTCTTCACAGCTTCTACACGATCAGGGGCTTCCTAGGCTTCTGCACACACCCATCAGCCACGGGACGAGGCAGTGGCAGCCAGCCTCACTTGCATGGTGACATGTGTCGCCATGATAGCTGAGCCAGTCTTCCCTGAACTCCCCTGCCCTGCACCCTTCACAGCACCAGCATCACTTTATTGCGGCTTCCGTTGAGGGGTTGTCAGGCTTTCAGCTCTCCAGCCGCTCTAAGGCATGTGATGATGAAGTCTGAAGCTGGCACAACTGGTTCACGTCTAGACAGTGGTGTTGAAGCAACCTTAGGAAATAAATGACATGTAACAACCCACTCTTGATTCGTGGAAACATGTCAATCATGGCCGGGACATGGGTTACGGGCCAGTAGATGCCTGATCCGCTCATCAATTGAAAGTGATCATGTGGAAATGGTAAGGAACATTCCCCTTTGCAGAAATTGAGATTTGATGTTTGTCAGCGAGGGAGAAAGTTCACAAATCATTCCATTTGCCTGAGAAAATGGCATTGGGTGTCACTTCAACAAACGGCCGATTAAGCGAAGCCCTGATGTTGAGGTAAATTGCTGCTGTTGCTCCCTCCTGCAACTTTACTATAGTTTGGATTGTCTAGAATCTTGGGATTGTATTGCGTCGCTGGTCCTGCCTCCTCCACTGGTGCTGCAATGGCACTGCACGCTGAGGACATGGACACAGCATCACCGTCCCGGAGCAGTGCCGATGCCATGGCGCAAATGGGGTCTCTGAGGTTGTACAATCTCATACACGGAGGGGAAGAGGAGTCGAGAATCAATATCATCTATTGGTTAGCCATTGCAGACCCAAGCCAGCTCCAGTTGCTGCGGGTGATGAAAGAGCTTCCTCAGTCAAGCCGCAGAAATGCTGCGATCAGGTGGTTCAATGTCTTGTACGTAAGGCATACCCAAGCAGCATTGATGGCATCTGTCTATCTAGGCCTTGTCCGGAAGAGTATGCTGCAACCTTAGCCGGAGGGGTGCTGTCTGAAAGGGTAATGATTCAAGCAATGTGCACCGCGCTGCCCTGAAACGTTCTGAGATTGCTACTGGCCGTTGGGCACAGCAACGTTCTCCTCTCATGGAATCCGGGGTCATGTTGTCAATGATCATTGGCTCATCTTTCGGATACGCGAGCTGTCCTTTTGACTTGCTGCATCGCCTCTACAAGCAGCACGGATCTCGTGCTCCCTTAGCGGCCTGCCATACAACAGGGCGCAGCGGGACAATACTTGGCCGTGGGTTCTTGGACACCTCGTGTAGCGTTGACCATACTGCGGCTGGCCCAGTCTGATCTCACCAACGAGCCTCTGAAGCATGCTTCACGGAAATCAGTGCCCAAGCACGACCTACTGAGTCCCCTGCCTTTTGGTTGAAGCTGCACGAGGTGCTGCCAGATATGAAGGCACCTTCACAGCTCAGCAAGATTGCCTGGGCCCATGGGACATCCAGCATGCGAGGCCTTCCTGGGTTCCTCCAGGGGCGTTGTGGCAGCCTGAAAGACAAGCTCCAGGGCTCCAGACAACCCAATGGTTTTGAGCATTGCTTTCAGCACATTAGCAAAAATCCAAGGGGAAAGCGTTTGCAGCGGCAGCAGCTAGGGCCTGGATGTGGCGGAGCCTTGGCTGGAAAAGGTTGTCCACTAAACTGCACCCCTCGTGGGGTTTCCAAGCATCATTGCAAGCATATTTTCTTGGTCCCAGACCGGTCCTCGCCTAGGTCATGCAGCAAGCCTACGTCAAATTTCATAATTCCAGTCAAACGCCCATGAGGCCACTGCGGGCAGCAGCCAGAGCCTTTCTCACCTGCCTGCCGGTCAATGTTAAGATGCCTTGGGACCGTTTCTCACTGTGCTACTTTGCGGGGCCTCCCACGCCAATTGCACTGCAGCTGCAGGGCAGCATCCTGTTCAAAATCCAGCCGCCGCACTTGAAAAATTGTGGGTTGAGATTTAGTTGTGATGGGCATGGGCTAGCACGGGTGTTGCTGGTGACCACCCATCAGGATATCTCATGCTTCTGGTCAACAACAACAACAACAACAACCGGGCATGCTGAAGGTTGCTGTCAGTTTAGCTAGGCCTCCGCAGTCTTGAACAGAGAAGTGCTGTGCTTTACAGAAACGTAGGTGTAGCATGCAAAATCTGAAGGATCAAAGATCCTATGACAATGCGTGTAAGCATTGTAATACTTTTCCTACGTGGGAGAGGCAGCAGCTTCATTCACACATGCCAGCAAACACTTCCAACCCAACGCCTCCCGTATCGCAGCTCGCGCAAGAGCCACGGCCTTGCAACCATGTTGGCTGAACACCAGCTCTAAACACTGCCCCTCAATGCAACATTGCTGCGCGCGCCTTGGCGGCCGCAGCTTTCTCTGCTGCTCGTCGCTCAGCCTTCGCAAGTCTTTGGCGACTTGATGCTACCCTGGCACCGGACACCGCAGGCTCCGCATGCCACACCTGCCGTAATCTCAGCTCGGCCGCCACCTCCTTGGCCTTGATTACCAGCACCACTGCGAATGGGCTATGAGCACCTACTGCTACATCCAATCCGACTCCACAATCCACTGCAGCCAACTGCCAACAGAGCTGCATCAATTCACTGACTCCACGACTCACATCTCATGAGCAACTACCAGCAACACACGTAGAACACTGAGAATGCATTGCAACAAACTCATGGTCGTCAACATCTCAATTACAACCAAGCAGCAACAGGAGTGGTAACGCTATGAAAGCAATCATACTAGGTGTGGTGATGGCATTTATATGAGTACTAGCGCTAGGATGAAGAGTTGGACAACGACGACCACGCATCGTCAGACCACGTAGCCAAGCGCTATCCATCGTGCGCAGGCTTCGAAGAAGATTATAGAGCAGGGCAGTAGGAGGGCCATCATGTTGATCATAGCTGTACTCACAGTACCAAAAATACCCCTGCTGACTGAAGTTACTTGTAACATGCAGGTTTTCCCAAACCAGGGTTCCCTACATTACTTTTTTAAACATACAATACGCCGTTGTAGAATGATCCCCAAAAAAGTGACCTCTGATGACACCCCTATATACTCCCAACTGTGGCAAAGCTGGGCTTTCTACACGCCGTCGACCAGCACAGCCTCTAGCAAATGCCTGGAGTCCCAAGTTTGGCTGGGAAGCTAGTCTAGCGTGGGTTGTATAGGGGCTATATAAGGAAAATATAAGGGGTCGTTTAGGAATGATAAGGGTCGTACAGGAACTATATTATGTGGGGAATATTTCCCCATAACAGAGAATCAAATGGAAAAGAAAACGGATCTGGAGCAGCAGGGTTTGGACTGACAAAAAACCTACATGGGTAGGTTTGAAACCAAAGCCCTGGAGACCTGTCCAGCCTGCCACCATCCTAAAGCTCAACCGTCATTGTACTCCTAAAGCCCCCTACGTAAACCCAGTTCCCATATCATTTTCCATGTTCTTCTCCACTTGATTCTCCATGCTTACGCCCGAGAGCTGACTATTTGATGCAGCAGCTCCAAGCAAGACGAAATGCCACCAGTACTCCATGCTCGGCACGATTGGTATCCCCAAGTTGTAGCGCAACGTCATCTCAGATTGTGCACACCACCTTGCCTGGAGCTTCAGCACGCTGCCGCGTATTCGCTGAAACATACGCCTAGGCGGCATTGCTAGGTCTAAGTATGCTGAATGAAGACACCATATTACAACAATATAGATCATTAATATAGATCTGTAGCCTATGTTGGGGGTTCTTCCTTGCCCAATTCCCAAGTCCGGGCATGGCTTCATCTTGGAAATTAGCTATGGCCCAGCCTGGCTCGGAAGCCTCTGAGGCCAGCCAGTATGGCCAAGGAGGCGCGGAAAGACCTCTTGGTGCTCACTGTCACAAGTGGTTCGTCGATTTTAGGGATAGGGGACTGAAAGAAGGACCTCTCTGAATCCAAGCTCATACAGGAAGCCATGGCTTGAAACGTCACGGCATGCAGAGCATTAATCAGCTGCACTCAGGATGCTTTTTCAAGTGGATCCTGCCAATGCAGCTGCCAAATGTGGTAACGATGTTGCTAGGCGCAGGCTTGCAAGCGTTAGCCAAGTTGGCTCACCGAAATTTTGAAAAATCATCACACCAGTTCGTTGCACCCACGATGTGCGCCTCCGACTCTCCAGCCAGGCCAGAGCTGGCTCGCGCATGAAAACCTGCACCATTGGACCGTGGGCTTTGGCTGATCACTTTTAGTACTTATGATTACTACTTATTAGTATCTGGTTTTATGAACTTCTTAAGTAGTACTAATGATTGTTACTTATGATGGCTCTAGGCTTGGCGCGGCACTGAAGTAGATAACACGGAGCAATGCTTTGATCACCGACAATTCAGGATCACAACGAATTCAGGTGGCCAGACTTCTGCACTGAAGCCTGATGGGCGAAATCCCTGAAATTTCGGGCCAAGGTCTCGTTCATGTTTCAAGGCGTCCGGAGTTGAGGAGCTGACAAGCTAAGGGGTTCTTAGTTGTTTTTGGTGGCACGTCCGCACAATCACACATGCTTTGGAAACAGCCACCATTGGAGCTACGGGTTGGGCTTGTGAACTTGCAATTGGACGGGGCTTGAGACCTTGCACTTGACTGCAGCCTTAAAAGCTTATGCTGCTGGTCTAAGCTGGGCAACCTTCGTCTGGCCAATTCGCACATCATCGCGGGAGACACCGCCGAAGACTGCCACCTGGTGCACAATTTTCTAGGGATCATGTTCAAGTTGCAAGTGAATATCTGAACCGATAAAACGGGTTGCTTGTCGGGCGTATCACATACGCTGCGGGAATCGACTGCTGAAACATGGCTTGCGTTTAGCTCGGCATCACACTCTTGTCCCATTTGCTGCACATCTCACAAAGCCTTGTATGAAGCAAGCAAAGCACATCATTGGGGAAGGCTTGGGATGTAAAACTGCTTGCTAACGTTCAAAGCACATCAGCCAGCTTGCAACATTCTGCCAAGTTTCCAGGGGACTTGGAGTGTGGTACACTATTCCAAGGCCTCGCTGATGGCAGAACAGGAGGCAGCATCCTGAGAACGGATGCCACAACACCAAGCAACCCTTCCAATCAGATGGGCATTTGAAAGATGTCAGGCATCTACTCTAAAAACCCTTGTTAAAAGCAACTGTGCCAGTGCTCTTGCCGAAACAGCTTGGCATTGCTGCCATGTTCGAAGCATTCAGGCTTTCAAGCTGCCGGCCATCACCTGGCGGGCTCTTCGTCGTGCCTGGGAAACTTTTTGCTGTGAGCTTCTCTGTGCAGAGGCTCACGGTCAAGCCTCCGGAGCCAGCAGAAGAGCGTACCTGGGCATTGGATGTCTGTGACAAACACATGAGGCATCACCACCTCCGATACTCAGCCTCGCCTGGAAGCAAAGTGCGAGAGTGACCGCCGATGAGCATAGCCCTGTCTTCGGATGCGCGTGGCCTGTGAAGAAACATAATCATAATCCTAGTTGCGGTCAGC
Source organism: Symbiodinium pilosum (assembly GCA_905231905.1). Lineage (NCBI taxonomy): Eukaryota > Dinophyceae > Suessiales > Symbiodiniaceae > Symbiodinium > Symbiodinium pilosum. Next base: position 37,414 of record CAJNIZ010044313.1, read on the forward strand.
TGCGCAGACGGCGGCCTCAAGCAAGCCACTGTAGCGGCACTGGCGCAGCATGGACTTGTCATCGAAGAACAGGGGTTTCTGGTGGCAGTGGCATGAGGTGGCAGCAGGACCCGCAGGAAAGACTGTTGGCTGCAACAATGCCTGTTCATCATTTGGTCGCAAGCACCGCACGTGCCGACCTCAGCGTTTCATTATGTTTCACTTAGCATTGGCCAAGCATTGGCAAGTGTATCTGCATGGAACTGACCGCGTCCCAGGCAATCTCTGGCTTCTAGCGTGGAGCACAGCTCCGTCAACTCCTTCTACCAGCAATTGTTTTTTCGAGGCCGTTGCTGGAGAGCCAACAAGGCGTGAGTATGCGGATGTGCCAAAGCAATGGCTCAGCCATGCTGCGCATGATGACACTTGTCTGGCCTGCTGGAATATGTTGATGAGTGTTCGCCCAAACAGCTTTCGCCCGCGCCTGCCAGCACCAGCAGCACTACCAGCAGAAGATCATCAGGAGTCCGTGAAAGCATGCACATCTCAACCGAGGTGCCTTGCAGCTTCTGCTTGCCTCGTTTCATCAGTGCCGCTATCGACCATCTGCACAGGAGAGCACAACAGCAAAGCTTGTGCGGCTGGTAGTTGTGAGGCTTTCGTAGCCTGCCGAACGAAGCTGCCACCGTGCTCCCTGCATTTGTTTAGTAGCCACGGGCTTGCAGCATGCAGAACTGAAATGCAGCAATCTTAAGGCTGTCCAGCTTCCTTGCCTCAGGAATGCGCAAATGTCTGGGCGGTGAGCACTGGCATTCTTGCGAACAAAGCTTGCTGCCTGCTTCCATGCATCTGCAATTAGGCAGGAGAACGGATGCTGCGTCAAGCTTCTTGAACCAACATTACTTGCAGCGTCCTCGTAGAAGACCTCCCCCGCAAAGTGCTTGACACCAAAGAGACGACTCGCAGGTCAGCGATCATCATGGATGGAAAAGACCCCGTGTGACAACTGGTACCAGTGCCTGCTGTCGCGGCCGCTCGCACGGCCTCAGGAGGACGTGACAGAGACGCGCATCAGGACAGCCTCCTTTTCAATTTGCAGGCGAGAAAATCTGAAGGAGCAAGCACAAGCAGATGAACATCCTCAAACGACCCCGAGCACGCTTTCATCCCTACATCTTTGGTACTATTCTTCCAAAGGGCGGAAGGCAGGATGGCTGCCGCAGGAGGCGCTCAGTGTCTCTGCAAGGCCACCGGTGGGTCCGTGACCTGGCGCGATTTACGCTCTGCACGCCGTGTATAACATGTATATGTCATAATGCTTTTCATATATGAGAAATATCTATGTCTATATATATATATATATCTATTTATTTATACGTATGGCTTTAGACAATATGTGCGTACATATATATATACATATGTACAGGAATATGTATACGGTCACCCCTCCAGATGCATGCTGTAAGATTTTGCATCAATTCCTCAAGTACATCATGTCCTTATATCGAATTGCTGAAAGCACTGCAAAACATGGTGATCACTACTTGTCTGAAAATAAATATATCTGCTGCAAGAATTTGCAAGTTCTCGAGGTGCGTTTAGTGACAACCGGACTCCGTAGTTGACTGATGGCTACAAGCTTGGTTGTTTCTATCTCCTCCCAGGGTCTTGGCAACATTTTCCTCGGAAACCTTGCGAAAACCTGCTGTTGTTGGGCGCTTGGTCTCCTCAGGTGTCGGCAATATTGCTTGAAAAAAATCTGAAGGGTGCCAAAAAAAATCCGGTCCAAAAATATCGCCAAGATTTGAGGATGCATGAACAAAACAGAGTTTCTGAGACTCCCAATCCCAAGACCTCCAAAACTCGTTTTTGTACTTCCGCAGATTTTCGCAAGATTTGTGCCTAAACTTTGGTTTGTTGTACGTCCTCAGGTTTTGGGAATATTTTCGCAAAACCCTGAAGGGAACCACAAAAGATTCTGAGACCCCTGATCCCAACCTCCAAAACCTTTTTGTTGGTACCTCCTCAGGTTTTGGCAAGTTGTTCACCTCCACACTTATTTATTGTGGTACCCCCTCAGGCTTTGGCATTATTCCTCTAAACCTTGCAACAACCTGAGGAGACACCAAAACAACCCAAGACCTTCAAACTTTGATTTTGTTGTTTTTTGGTACGTCTGCAGGTTCTGGCAAGATGTTCAACTCGTGAGATGCTTTTGGTACTTCCTCATTGTTGCAACCTGTTCCTTGAAAACCTTGCAAAAACCTGAGAAAGTACAAAAACACCCGAAGGCAAGTTTCCAGATCCTGAAATGTTAGCAGAAGTTCATGCAGATCGGAATCCTACCGAAGCCTGAAAAATCCAAGAATCCGAGAGTTCGGGATTGTTCATTGAATTTTGAAATTCAGCATACTGCAGAGAAACCGCTGAACCCAGGCTTCAAGGATTTCCCGTTCAAATCTGAAGCATCTTTAATCGTAAGGGGTCTGCTTGAAGGAAGCTCGGGAAAGCAGAAAATTTAGTAAAGTATTTGCATGGAGAAAACTGGGGACACAGGACCTGAGAATTCCGGTGAATTCGACACGTCACATTTCTAATAAGCGATTTTTGTAAAGAAGCTCAAATGTCAGGAAATGAGGATCAAGGCCCATGATTCTAGAGCTCCCCTCCACATTTGAAACCCGAGATCGGAGAATAGCAAGCGAATTTGCATGAAGCCAGCAACCCAGGATCTGAGAATTCATCGAACCCTGGAAAAGAGAATTCCAATTAAAATGTTGAAGGCTTTGAAAAAGATTCAGTGAGGATGTTATATAGAGACACCCAGAACCCAGGTCCTGCGAATTCTTGTATGACGTTGAAAGACATGTACTAATGAAGCTGTATAGTAAAAGGTCAGAACCAAGGATTTAAGAATTTCTGGTGTAAATCTCAAGCGCCCTCAGTAAGGGGTTTAGATAGCCAAAGTCAGGAACCCAGAATAGGAAAAAGGCACATTTAACAAGAGATTCATGTACAGAGAATCAATGCCCAGAAGGGGATTACCAAGGTTATGGGCTTTAGAATTCCCAAGCAATTTCACCAAAACCCGGAGCTCTCAGGACTTGACACTCCTGCTAAAGTTGAAGCACATCTTGTAAGGGGGCTTGTAGATACAATGGAGGCCAGGAAGAGAAAATCCCCGTTCAAATTTGGAGCACACTTGGTAAGGGATCAATATGCTGAAAACCATTAACTTCGGATGAGAGAAGTACCGTTTAGTTTGAAATATCTGTAGTAAGGATTTTATATATAGAGAAGCTCCAACCAAGAAATAAGAATTGCCATTTAAGTTTGAGTAAATCAGAAGCACATCTTGGAAGGGATCTGTTTTGAGAAAAGCAAACCCAATAAGAGCAAACCCCTAGTCAAATTTGAAGCACACGCCGTAAGGGATGTATGTGCAGAAGATCAGGACCCCAGGACCAGAGAACCACCCTTTGAAACACATTTAGTAAGGGGTTTACATAAGGAAAACCTGGAACTCAGAATCCAAGAAGTTCACACGTAATTTTGAAGCATGCTTAGAAAGTTGCTTATATAAAGAAAACCCAGCGATGGAAAGAAAAAGTTCAACCACACTTCGTTTAGAAATTGACTAAAGAAAATCAGCAACACAGGGCCTGAGAGGTCTCTGTAAATTTGACCGAAACATATTCTGTCAGCGCCTTTTATGAACCATAGTCTAAACTCCGAGTAACCCCCTCAATGACCCCTCCAGTAGTCGCCTCGCTAATCCCCTATATCCTATATAACACCCTTTAAGGAGTTTAGACTGTAGCTCATTTAACGAAGTTCAAGTGTCAAGAGATGAGAATGAGGGCCCAGGATGCTAGAGCTTCCATCCAATTTTTGAACCTAAGTAGTTTCCATGTTCTTTTCCATTATCCCTACATAATCCCAATATAATTCCGATAGAACATTTTGCAATGCAAACTTCTTGAGAAACTTAAGAACCCAGGATCTGAGAATTCCAGTTTAACGTTGACACATATTGAGGAAGGGAATCAGAGCAAACCAGGAACCCGGGATCTGAGAAGTACCCTTTAGATTGATCAAAATCAAGGCCAGGAGCAGAGAATTCCTGGATTAGTTCAGCCCACCTGTAGTAACTAATGTATACATACAGTAGAACATACTTTCAAGTAGCTATGAGGTCCTTACCCTCATTCTCTTCTGCATCCGAAAAAACTCATAAATCTGAGACCGAGAGCCATCCAAATATGGATCTGAGGGGGATACATACAAATGCATATATGTACACTGGATTCTGTGACCCAGCCGCATCGCGCAGCAAACAACTTTTTTTTCGAAAGACGCTCTCTCTGCTTCTCACCACCTCAGAGAAGGCAGAGAAGCAACAAGCAGGATTACTTAAGAGCCTTCGTCCTGAGCCCCTCGCTGCGCCACTTTCTGTATGAAGAATACGGCCAGAAACACCTGGGAGCAGTCACCAATTGTCATCCCGCTGGAAACAGCTGATGCTACCAACAAATCGTGCTCTCCTGAGGAGCTGACAAGGGCGAACTGAAAGCAGAAGTATGACATCACTGCGACCTTCAAGAACCTCAAGACAAAGCGAATCGGGTCTAACAGCCGAAACATCACAAACTACGCGACGCCTGTGTCCGCCATTCCTGTATGCGTTGACCTCCTGACAGCTCAAGTATCTCAGGTAAAGATTCTAGCAATTCATTTGCACGGCATTCGCCAACACACCCATGATCAACAGGATTGAATAGCACTGACACCACGTTCCCTGCATGCCCTCTGGCTGTCCTCCACTGGCTCAGGCATCCAATGCAGAAAGATGGGGTGAAGCACCTACGAAAACAAACAATTCTTGCATGGAAAGCTTCAAAGGTATGGTAGCAACCATCGACCTGCCCCGGAGAATCTCTGACTCTGTTCGAAGTTCCTGTGATCGATACCCCTAAAGCTCTTGAGCCATAAGCCTGAAGACTTGCCAAAAGCTGCAAACAAATGGAGTAAATTCACCTTAAGGTCATGCGCCAAAAAAAGGAAGCATAAGGGAGCCCTTCTATAAAAAACTAACCAAGCAGGTGCCATCTGGACACACTCCGCTTTCCCGCCTGGAGTTTGTAGGCAGCCTCCGCCTGATGCACCGCCATCCTGAAACCCATCCATGCTGCTTCAGTCCGCCAACCGTGAAAATTCAGATGATTCAGAGAGCAATCCCAAGCGCAAGCTTGCAATGTTCCGGAATTCCCGGTGGGTAAGCTTCAGGAACGTACTAGCAAGCCATTGCCTGTAGAAGGGCCGCTCTGTTTCGTCAAGAAGACGCAGCCCGCCGTGAGCGAAACGGTCGGACCACCTCGCATTACCCACTGCAGCTTCGAATCCTCCACGTCACAGCAATCACAGCCCTTACCAGCTCAAAGACTTTATGCTGGTCACTGGAAGCAGGCAATGAATACATGTATAGATTGACACATCATATGGCAGCCTTCAAATACGTGATAATGTCTACCCATGTCATGCTTAAGTGAGAGCATTGATCAAACGGCGTCACGCATGTCTGAACGTAGCAGTTGCAAGCAGATCTGAGTCAGCAGCGAACCGCAACGAAAATCACCCCCAGTGCTGCCTGTGCAACCTGCAGGACTTCAAGCACCTAGAACTGCAAAGGGCAGACTATGTTGAAGACATTGATTGTGTGATTGCAAGGCGCATTAGCTCCTACAGGATCGTCAATCTGTTTGTACACGCAAAAGGAAGCGGACCTGGGTTCGGCTGTCAAGAGCCTACTGCTCAAGGCTTATGCGGGCAATGCTGCCAGCCTTCCCTCGTACATTGCCCTCAAAGCCCCCAAGTGGTGTTGGTGACACGGCCCCCTCACTTGTTACCCTCGCAACTTGGCCCAAACAAGCCTTTTGAGTCCACTGCGCACACCTTGAAAAATCCAGTTCAATCTGGAAGCAGTTCTTGCCGATGGCCCAGAAGTCAACGACGGCGGGCATGGTGCTGTTGCCATCGAGGTTTCTTGTCGTCACAGGTGCAACCTTGCTGCAGACTGCAGACATGCGCATATCGCGCCACAAGAAGTGCAAACCAACATCAGGAACCCGCGCACCAAGTCTCCGTGTCCATGAAGCCCATGGAATGCTGAAGGTCCAGGTGGGAACCCTGACGTGTGAGCGGTCAGACCGCTTTAGCATCTTCGCAACAGAGTCTGCTGCGAGGCCTCCGAGAAGACAATGCGGCCTGCGTCCATGAGGTGTTCACCCCTGACACAGACAGACAAAATCAGCCGCCGATGAACTTCCCGCTACTGCAGCAGCAAGAACGTCAGAATGCTTGCCTGGCACTTGCTGGATCGACATCCAAATAGGTCTGCAGCATGGCCACATCGAAGTAGGGCAGCATGTTTACCTGCCAACTGCTTGATTGAGCTGGGTGGCGTTCCACTGTAAAGAGCAAAGAACATGTGCCTGATAGTTGTACTCTCCTGCCAGAGTTCCACAAATGGCGGCCAGGATCATGGTCCTTTGCTACACGAGCCATTCACGACATTGGTGGCTACAGGCTGATTACCGATTGTCGCAGTCAAAGAAGGTAAGCTGTGGGCAAAGCTGTGAAGCTCATCCTTAGATTTCCAGGAGGGCCCCTTGCAAGACCTGGCCCTCGGAAAGCCCTGCAACTCAGATCAAGTTCGTTCAGATTAGATGATAGAGAGCGCTTGAAAGCTGCTCGCCGGTCAGATACTCGCCCCTGTGCCCCTTCGGCACTACATCAGAGCACGGCGGGAACTTTGCAAATTCTGCCGGTTCTAAGCCATGAGCAGCTGAGTGGCCAGGAGGCTTGCAGGACCTCTCCACGAAGCTTCCGCCTGAAGAGGAGCCGTTGCTGGTGAATGCCGTAAATGGGGCTTTCCAAAGCTAGCAAGTCTTCTGCCAAAGTTGAAGAGTGGAATTGCACAGACTTGCATATGTCACAAATGCCTTGGAAAGTGTTCATCCAGACTGCCACTTGCCACTTTAGTATTAGTCACACAGCCTGGGCTCCTGTTCTGCTGTTGTGGACTCTGCTGTTTCTATCATATGCGTCCATCTTCAACAACCCGTCAAACACTCCCATAATCCAACGTAATGTTTCTGTCCACACCTGGCAACATTTACATCTATCATGATGATGACGTCTCCATATACTGTGTATCGCTGTATTTCCATACATCCCTACAATATCTACATATCTCTATGTACATCTATGGATCTAGACCTCTAGATCTATATATGTATATACATATAAATATATATATATATATATACCCGTATGTTGCTATCCCTGCTTCAGGAACAAAACACAAGCAGTGAAGAATCTTAGCGGCCAGCGCAGCCCTGTCCAAGGCGAAGAAAGCAACACACCTAGATGGGTGTCTACTAGTGGGGCCTGGTTAATGTAGGGATTTGCAGAAATTGTGATTTGTTGGGAGTAATGTATTAATATGGGTTATAGTTCACTTGGGGGATACGGGCCCCAGCTTGTGTTTGGAAACTGCCATATCACGGCTGCTGCGGTAGGAAACCACTTTATCCATGATGGGGTTGCTGGATGTCATGACTGGCTGGAAATTGTTCCCAGCATTGGAAACACCATGCTTCATCCTTCCCCTCAATATAACAACCACCCCTGTCTCCGTTTCGAAAGCACTTTTGGGCTGGAGTAGGATCTTCAAGCATGGACAAGGAGGGGATCAGCATGTTGGGCGCCAGACAACGTGAAAAGCCACACAGCCGCCTGGCAAGAGATTTGGGGTTCAGGGCTGAGGGCTCTGAAAGCCTTGGGTCGAGAGCAACGCTGCACACTCAATCCCACACCTGCATAGGAACAATTCTAGGTTGCCAACCACGGGCTCTGACTGCTGGGGATTCGGGCCCTGACAACCCTAACTCTGAAGCCCGGTGAGGAGTCTACCCCGCGCACACCGTCAAGGTGTTGGCCAAAGCCAAGTGCTTGTGTCGTAGGGCGAAGGACCGAACCTCGTTTCACCATGTCGCCATGGGAGATATTGCTACCGGAACAAATGCTGCCTGGGCTTTCCTTGCCCAATGTACTCAGTAGCAATTTCCGAGGCGAATTGGCTAAAAGGCAAGAAGCTGACTCACTCCAAGGGACCGACCTGAATGATGGCAACGAATACCAGCCATGGCCTTAGCCAGCCGGGAATCCGAATCCATTGTGAACGGCACTGGGAGATCTGTCAAGGGCCGAGCCCCAACAAGCAGTATGTCAATGGGCAGATATTGAACCTGCAGTGTTTACACTTGCAGACAGGATGCAGAGCAAAGCAGAAGGAAAGATGGCATCCCGCCTTTGTCGATAGGGCTTGGCCTTCATAAACAAAAGATGAGCCATTAGGCAGAATTTCGTTTGCAGGCAACAGGATCCAAGCACTGCAAAATGGCCGCCTGCCCACCAAAGTGAAGTGGAAGGCTTCCGTAAGACTCTGCCGACCTTGAACTGAGCAGCACTTCAAAACAAGGTCGGTGCTGGCATCCCATCAACTCTACACTGAAAATCTGACCGCAACCAGCCATCAGCCCTCAAGCTGAGGTCACCACGGCCCGGTCATGGATCAGACTGTGGGGCTTCTTTTTGCTCTTGGGCCCTGTTGCTGTCAGTTTGCAATGCCTCTTGTCTTGTGAGGATGACGTCAGTCCCTGCTCTTGTTTCTGGAGGATCCAGATATCACCTGACCTCTCCGATCCTAGAGTAGCTTGTGCAACAGGACCGTGAGCTTATGGAGTGCTCTGTCGGAAGTTTGCGACAGAGCGGAAGTGGTAGCGTAATCGGATCTATGGCGTGATGCTTGAATCAGACACGGCCCCGGGAAGATCAGCTTAGTTCAAGCAAATTAAGATATCCTCAATGCTGCCATGGAAACTCAACTCTCTCAAGTCCAAGCGCGCCCGCCAGGCTCATCTGCGCCTCCTGAAGTCAAACAGCAAATCTGCAGCTCAATTCTGACATTTTCACCCGTGAATTACCAGGCAAAACGCCAGGCAAAAACTCCTCAAAGTTGCACTTCGAGCGGTCGTTGACTACATCGAAGATGCCCACAGTGCCAGAGCCCTCCAAGACCAAGGGAGTCATCATGATGTTTGTTATACTGGGGCTATATAGGGATAATGGAAAAATAAAATGGAAACTACTACAATGGAGAATCAAATGGAAAAGAAAATGGAAAATGAAATGGAAACTGGGATTATTATGGGATATATATAGGGCTTATATTGGGGTTATATAGGGATAATGGAAAATAAAATGGAAGCTACTATATTGGGGTATATCCTAACTACAGGGATTATAGGGGATTACATGATGTTTGTATAGAACAGTCAGGGTATGTCAGGGTTGTATTTTTGGCAGGATACTCAGTCAAGCAGGGCGTGCATGTGACTCGAGACCACATGTCTTCTCACATGCAAGCATGCCTTTCGAACCATCGAATCCGATTTTGCATCAGCACATCTTTCTTACCCTGAGGAGATTGAGGGTTGAGGCTTCAGGATCTAATTTAGTAACTTGGACATTCGATCGCCAGTCCAACAAAGCAAAGCATGCTTGCTCTGCAAACTGTGAGCTCCGTCGTCTCATGACACAACACCAGAGCCAGACTGCCAAATTGCAAAACCTGCTGAGTCAGGATACACATAGACCTAGACTCGCAATCTCGCAGCTTGTCCTAGGAATACCATGACACCGAGGAATTGCGCCTGAAAAGTCGAGAAGACAACTGCAATATCAAGCCTCTAAGAGCGCCAGAGCCGGAAGTTGACACGCAGAGGTCAACTGCTTCCACTGACCATTGCAGTCCAGGCCTGACAGTTGCTGAGCGTGCCCCTGTCCTTCCCTACTGTGCAAGACAGAAACATGTCACCCAAGCAGAGCACAACAAGCGTTTTCGAGTTTCATGTGCCGGGCTGATCTTGTGGTGAGATACGAAACCCTCCAGCCTTCGCTGGAATACTCCTCCGCCTCGCGAGTGAACACCTGTCAGGATCTTTCACTTCTTCATGATGGGGACTGCTCCTAGTTGCTCAAGAGAAACCTGATGTGTGGGCCATTTGAAATCATTCTGGGGTCTCAAGAAGACATGATTTGACAGCCATGAATACGCCTGACGATTGAAGAATTGTTGCAACCGCTCATTGCCTCAGCGAAGCAGGAGGTCTGACTGCCGACTCTGCTATCGCTCAATGCAGCACCAGCTAACTCTATGCCTTCGTGCAATATCCTAAGTCTAATCGGGAGGCTCATTTGTAACCTTGTTGCGTCTGGCAATGTCATGCCTTCCTTTGATAAAATTCTCACTGAGGAGGATGCAATAGTTGATGAGAAACTGTTCGAAGCCGTTGGACGGAAACACCTCCGCAGGATGTTCCATTGCAGCATCTGGGATACCGAAAGTCCATTTGGCCCATGCTCAGGCCGAGCCTTTTAGCAGGCTGAGCCCCTTTTGCCCTGAAGCCCCCCGGGAAGGGCATGACCCTCCTGTGCTATCTAAGCTTGCTCCCTGAGAGCGCCTCAATCAAAACAATTGTGTGCCTCGAAGCCATACAGGTCCAGAAGCCCAAGCAGACGGCCCGACTCCGCCTGCACAGCACATGCCGCAAGAAAAAGAAGTGGTCCGGGCGAAGTACACGCAGATTCAGGTTTTCATATATAAGCAGTCTTGTTGCTGCACAAATGCCCTGACTATGTAATAGTATTGCAGTATCACTCGCTTGGTGCTGTCTGAACATCCAGCCTTTGGAGGCGCTATGCCTCGAGCCACAAATTGTGTCAGCCACCTCGGTACCAAAGACAAGTGGACTCCGCAGGGGTTTCTGGAAATACTCGCAGTCGTTGGGACGCCCAGGGACACAGTTAGACTTTCAGAGGATCTTGGGGTCTTTTGTAAGTATTCCACAAGGCCAATTTGGAGAAGTTCCGGACTGAGTAGTCTGGCTGCATACCCACCCAAAAGTTGTATATTTTTTCACTCTTCGGTCCTACACGACTTAGGTGAGGACAAGAAGAGTGTGGCGTAGAGCTCCTGTGCCAAGGAGGCGCGCAACGTCGCGGCCTGGCCACATGACCCCGCCCCTGCAGAGCCCAAAAAAACAAGCACCTGCCAACCTCTACTCCCAAACAGCGGACCATAGCAGCCATACTGTCAACTGCAGTACATTTCAAGAGAATGCGAATGATAGTGCTGATAGAAAAATACCGTAAACAAGTGCAAGTAATATTGGTGTTTCTCTTCCGCAACACCTGTCCCCAAACTTAAAGGAGACTGTCAGAGGAAGCCTACATAGACGACCGTCCTTGGAAAATGGGGCTGTAACATGGGGGCTCAAAGGTCACTCAACCAACAAAAACGTAGGTCACTTAGCCAATTCACGATTCTGGGACAGCCTGAATGGTTTTGGGCCTAGGGTTTAGAGGTTTTGGATCTAGGGCTTACGGTCTAGGAGTTTTGGATTTAGGGTTTAGGAGTTTTGGATTCAGGGTTTATAGGCGTTTTGGATTTAGGGTTTAAGGTCCAGGGGTTGTGGATTTAGGGTTTAAGGGTTTAGGGGTCTTGGATTCAGGGTTTAGGGCAGGGGTTGTGGATTTAGGGTTTAGGGGTTTTGGGTTTATTTAGGGTTTAGGGGCTTAGTCTTTAAGGTTTAAGGTTAAGGGGTTTTGGATTTGGGGTTGGGGGTTTGGATTTAGGGTTTAGGGCTTTTGGATTTAAGGTGTGGGGGTTTGGGGGGGTTTGGATTTAGGGTTTAGGGGCTTTGGATTTACGGTTTAGGGGTTTCGGCTTTAGGGTTTAAGGTCCAGGGGTTGTGGATTTAGGGTTTAGGGGTTTAGGGGTTTTGGATTTAGGGTTTAAGGTCCAGGGGTTTTGGATTTAGGGTTTAAGGTCCAGGGGTTGTGGATTTAGGGTTTAGGGTTTAGGGGTTGTGGATTTAGGGTTTAGGGGTTTAGGGGTTGTGGATTTAGGGTTTAGGGTTTTACCGGTTTTGGATTTAGGGTTTACCGGTTTTGGATTTAAAGTTTAGGGGGTTTGGATTAGGGTTTAGGGTTAAGGGGTTTTGGGTTTAGCGGTTTTGGATTTGGGGTTAGGGGTTTGGATTTAGGGTTTTGGGTTGAGGGGTTGTGGATTTAGGGTTTAAGGCTCTTGGATTTAAGGTTTACGGGTTCAGGGCTTAGGGTTTCAGGTTTCCACGTGGAAGCGTCGCGCCTCGACCCAAAAGGTCGTGGGCAGCGCGCCGCGCTAAAGCTAATATCCCATTCCGAGACCACACAGTCCTTACCTTACTCTTTTAGGGTTTCAAGTTTTTTGATGGTGGCTCGGGTCTCCTTTTGTTTTTGGCTGTTGTTGCGCGGCATATCTGTGGGTGATGCTAGCGGCAACCGCCACGGTTTTCAGGGATCCTCTTTGCACACGTGACCGCGGCGCGTGCGCTCACTGCCGCTACGCTCTAAGGCGCTGCCTTGATTTTGAGTGATCCTTGTTGCGCTCGCTGCCGCTGCACTCTGAGGCGCCGCCATGGCTTTCAAAAGTCAGTATTGCGCACAGGGCTGAGGTGCCTTCGCTCCCTACCGCTGTGCGCTAAGGCGCCGCTGGTTTTGAGTGATACTTGTTGCTTGTTGCGCTCGCTGCCACTGCGCTCTAAGGCGCCACTATGGTTTTTAGCAATCAGTTTTGCGCACCGGGCTGCGCGGCCTTCGCTCGCTGCCGCTGCGCTCTGAGCCGCCGCCTTGGTTTTAAGTGATCATTTTCGTGCTCAGGGCCGCGGAGGCTCGCTCTAAGGCGCCGCTGCGGTTTTTAGAAAACGATTTTGCGCACCGGGCTGCGGCGCCTTTGCTCGCTGCCGCTGCGCTCTAAGGCGCCGCCTTGGTTTTGAGTGATCCTTTTTGCGCTCGCTGCCGCTGCACTCTGAGGCGCCACTATGGTTTTTGGAAAACAGTTTTGTGCTGCGGCGCCTTCACTCGCTGCCGCTGCGCTCTAAGGCACCGGTTGGTTTTACGTGATCATTTTCGTGCGCGGGCGCAGCAGCCGCTCGAAGGCGCCGCCTGAATTTTTGACCCTCTAGGCCTCTTGCAGAAGAGTGGAAGGAACCCCCACCTCAATCCCAAAGAAGCCTCTGGAGGCCAGTTTTGGGGAGGCTCCTGGCCACTCCCAAGCCAAAAAAGCCCTATGCCCGGGGCCCTGGGAAAGCCCTCAGAAGCCTTGAAATGTCCTGGGACCTCAAAAGCCTCAAAGTTCAAGAAAATTGGTTGGCAGGCCCAGGGCCCGGAAAGTAAGAGGTTTCTGGGAACCCTGAATCCTAATCGAGACAGAGCAGGGCACTCTGGCTGGTCGAGGTTCATACTGACCCTACCCAGAAGAAGAATTAGCTTCAAGGGCCGTACAGGCCTTTAGTATATAGTATTACCCTAAAGCCTGGACCCCCGTCCCGT
>CAJNIZ010044314.1:606-19432 GCA_905231905.1 Symbiodinium pilosum
AAAAAAAAAAAAAAAAAAAACTTCGCTCAAGACCAAAGACCTTTTCAAGGGAGGGCTAACTGGGCTTAGGAACCCACTGTGCAACCCAAGTCCTCCCAGGTATGATCCCCAACCGCAGGGGTCTACGGCTTAGCGTTTAGATGCCCCAAATTATGACCTTCTGGATTTTGCGGGGCGCTACACAATCCCGATGCGGAAGCCCAGGCCTCAATCATTCGAGCGTACCACTGCCTGGGACGTTTTGGACCCTTCAGGGCAATGTAGTATATAGCCTCGCTTAAGATAGAATATGGAACTGACCCATATAATAATAAGATGCCCATATACCCCATATTCTATCTACTTAAGGGTGACTGTAGGCTTTTAGAAACAGGCATCAAATACCATTTCGTATACGAGCATTCCAGAACGAATGTCACCGTCCTTCCTGGTTCTACAGTAGACGCTTGAACCATGCATCAACTGAGAGCTCCACAGAAGGATCCCCACATATGGAATTCTGTTATGCAATCCTCCTTACTAATCCACCCATCCAAACCTATGTACTCATACATACATACATACATACATACATACATACATACATACGTATATACATACATACATACATACATACATACATACACACGCACAAATAAATCTGTATGGAGCCACTGGACCCCATTCTCAAACTCCTGACTGCCTCGCCTTCAATTGCAAAATTGAAGAGCCGGCATCCCTAACCCAAAATCCTGAACTTTCATCTACCCTAAACCCTCAACCCTAAATACCCACTGTTTAGGCTATGCATCCCTCTTGAAGGGTACAAGGAAGCTCGTGGATCACCAGCTCAAACAGTTGATGGACCAGAACATGCTTCTGTGGTCTTCGGATGACCGAACTTGGCCCTTCCTCATTTGAGCTATAGTCTATAGGCTACCAGTTCAGTATCCCCGTTAATAACCCCTAGACTACTCGCCTAATTATATAATCCCCTGTAAGGAGTTTAGACTATAGCTCATTTCGGGCCTATGCCAAGCTTATGACAGGGCGATGTTCCAGGCAAGGGCGTCATCGGATCCCTACACTCTAAACCGTGATTTTGCGCCCTGCACAATAAACCCTGAAGCCTACCCCTTCCCCGGTTAGGGTTTCGGGTGAAGCCGAATCCTACTCCATGAGCCCTGTGCCCCACCCCCTGGACCTCCCTGAATCCTATAAACCACCTCTTTAAGTGGATAGAATATGGAAACTCCCCATACCATATTAAGATCCCATATACCCCATATTCCCTCTACTTAAGGGGGACTGTAGACCCTAAATCAGGTGGCAGCCGGGCTACTCAGCAGCTGACAGATTGCCAGAATTGGCAGCCGCTTCGATCATCTTCCCGAAGCCCTTCCTGGGATACTGGGCTTGGGATACGGGGTTTAGGGTTAAGGGTTAAGGGTTTAGGGCTCAGGGTGTAGGGTTAAGCGTTTGGGGTTTAGGGTTTTGGGCTCAGGGTTTACGGTTAAGGGTTTAGGGTTTGCGCTGGAGGCTGTGAGATGTGCTATGGTCGGTTGCAGCTGCCGACGGCGTCAACTACGATTCAGGGCTTGGGCTTAGGGATTTGTATTTCAAACCCCCATTCTCCTACACCTTGCAACTCTAAACCCTAAACCACTAACCCTAAACCCTAAATAGTAGTTCCCCCTTTATTTCCATTATCCCAATATAACCCCAGTATATACCCTATAATCCCTATACAACCCCTGACTAAAAGCCCAGTCTCTGATTCGGATGGATGCCCTCTCTTTGCATCATCTCCCATAGCCGCTCAGCCTCAGGCAAGTTCCCAGCATTCGCGCAGGCCTCGCAATGGGGAGGTGCTTCATGTTGAGCTATAATTAGTCAAAAGGGACTCCAATGACCCTGCTGGGAATCTCAAACAGGGAACCCCAAGAATGGTGTGAAAATACCTGCCAGGGCCCTCATATCCTGATTTTAATGCTTCCATATCCTGTTTGGGGTCCCCATTAGAGTCATGTTGCAGCGCTAGCCATAGTTCTCAAACCCATGAAAGCTGTTCTCCTGAAACTAAATCCCTAGTCCTAGTAGGGTGCTCCTTTTTGAAAACCTTTCAGGCGGATTTTCGAACAGGAATACTCTAGCAACCCCTTGGGATGCACAAGAGCTTTCAAGGGATTACCGGAGTTTAGGGTTTAGGGTTCAGGGGTTGAGGTCGTGGCGTTCAGGAACTTGGGGAGTATGGGAGCACTGATGAAGGCTAGTAGTACATGTAATGCTGAAAATATTTGCAAAATGGCTGATAAGAATGCTTGACCCTAGGGTAGTATATACCTCGGGAAATATGGCATGGCAGTTCCTGAGCAATACTTTTATCAAAAACCCCAACCCCAAACCTTGCATCCTCAAATGGTATAGTACTCCGTGTTGGGACCTATAGGTAGGAATTTTTGAAAACATGAGTAATACAAAGGCTTGACTTCTATACGCTAGCTAGACCTCTATACCCGAGCCGTGTTTTGTACCGAATTTGGTGTGTGTATGCAAGTACATATATATATATACAGAGGATACTAGTTATCAAGTTAGGTAGCTTAACAAAAACAAGGGCAGGGTATAAGGGGTCTAGGCAATGCACTTCAACCACGCTACAGGACAAGCCATAATTAGGCCCAGCAACCACACAGTCCGCTCAGGGCATTACCTCTTCCCTATACCTGGAAGCTGCAAATACAAGCGCCTGACCATGAAAACTGCAAAGCCCGAAACCATGAGGCCCCGTCGTGGCAGGCGACTCGAGCTACCAATGCGACCAAGGTATCACCACCCCACGGGTGCCATATGACGCTGCGGGGTCATATGGGTTGGGGCTACAAAGACCTTCTTACATGATGACACATCTTGACCTTATTTTGGAGTACTGGTTGCACTAGCCAAATTTCCAGCCTTGATCCCAGTGTTGTAAAGCATCCTGGCTGAGAGGAAACTTGGCCGCTCAGCAAGAAGACCTGGCGAATGTAAGGCTGGTTCCTACTCTTAAATATTAATAGGTAAGGAATATATCATATTCCTCATGATGAAAACAGCAGCTGGATGAATGATTCAGCTTTGAAACAGAAGGTGTGGCCGACTAGTGCCTTTAACTAGGGGTTGGGAGTGAAAATCGCTACCAAGTGCTACCAATAAAAGGGATGCGTAACATTTTCGGTGGGGGATCCACTCATTCATCCCTCCCTTGCTGGGGGTCTCACTTGAGGATTCCGGAGAATCCTCCCAAGGCATACTGTCAATGAGATGAGACAGATTCAAGACAAATGGTCAGTGTTGTCTTGATAGCTGCCAAGCTCATGTTCGACAAAGTGGGCATTACTTTCAAACTCAAAAAGGGTCCAAGTACCCAACTATCATGGTTCATATAAACCCTACATAACCCATAGTATAACATAGTAGTTTCCATTTTGTTTCCAAGTATCCCTATATTACCCCAATATGACCAGGGGTCTGTGGGAGTGGAAGTTCTGGGAAACAAGCCTCCTTGGAAGGGCCACATTAATTGGACAAGTACGTGGACGCTGCAGGTGCCAGGTTTTTTGAGGGCATGAAACCCTGCTTCTTTGAATGATTTGTAACCCTACACATGTAGATTCCGTAGCCAGCTAGTTAGGGAATTGAGGAATGGCTTGGCAGAACCATGACAAGGATCATATTAGGAGACCACTATACATGGATCCATTCCGTGGTTCCCCACTAAGCGCAAAGTACTTTGAGGGATTCTACAGCTTGGACATCTATTGTATGCGTTTAGGGTTTAGGGCTTAGGGTTTAAACATCCCTTTCACGAGCCCGTTATAACCCTCTTGTAACAGGTCCTAGAACTCATCACAAAGATGACCTACATGGATTCTTTAGGGATACTTCAGGGGTCATGGTTCTGTCCCACCAGGTAGGAAACCCCAAACTCCTACTAAAACCCTACCGCCTACACCTTAAACCCCCAACCGCCAAACTCCTATTTAACACCTAACCCCTAGAGTCTGAACCCCTAATCACCTAAATCCTGAACCCTAAACCCAGCCTTCAAGCACTTTGCGCGCTTCTTCAACCTTCCGGCAGGCAGACATGGCCCGAATCTGAAAAGAAACTTCCAAACCAACATGGACGCTTCCGCTGCAGCCCCTTTGAGGGGCTTTAAAGGGATTGGGTAGGGGGTAATAGAGTGGTATATAGGGATGCATGGGGTTCATGGTCGATACCCTACCACGAACAAACATGGAAGCTTACACAGGATGCTGGGTTTGCCTTCAATTCAACGCCTCTGGCAAGCCCAAGCCGCCCCACCCCAAACCCTAAACCCTGATGCCTAAACCCTCAGCCCTAACCCTAAACCCTCAACCTTTGCAGCTTGAGCTCTTGAGTGGTGCAAGTCCAAAATGGGGGTTGGTACTGGCAGAATGTCTTCTTGTCAGAGGGACTACTCCCCTTGCCCTGGCGTCAAACACCCCATGGGAATATTTAATCTTAGGGGGGTGAGGGTGTTTAAAATTAGGGGGAGGGGATTACTGGCCGGGTATCTTCTTGTTGGAAAAGCTAAAGCTCAACCTTGAGCATGCGTGCCCAATTTCAAGCTCAAGCTGTTGAGAGCCTTGAAATGAAATGCTGCATGAACCTAGAAACCACAGCTGAAAGCCAATTCCGCTACGATCAGATCATATTTACTGACCACTGAAAAAAAAGCCAAGTAGGGCAAGACATAAAAAAGTGGTCCCGTCGTATACCCCACCCTCAAATATGCGATGATGCTAACTAGAAGAATCCATCACTTATGAACATCCTGAACCTGAAGCCCGGGGCCCCCTAGGCCCTAAACCCTCCTACAACATTAAACTCTAAAACGCTAAACCTGAAACTCTGCCTTGCCATGCTCTGCCAGCTGATTCAGCTGCCGATATTGACGAGACTGATCAGTCACAGCTACGCCTTGCCAGGGTTTTGGGTGTAGCAAGAATGGAACAAACAAAAAGCAACTACCATTCGAGCCATTGTCTAAACTCCTAGTACCCCCCCCCCTGTATAATCCCTATAATACTCCCCCTATATAATCCCTTATATAACCGCCTTTGAGGAGTTTAGACTATAGCTCATGTAGGGTTGAGGGCGACTTGCTGGTGGCTCTGAACATCCATAGGCTAGGGGTTTGGTGAGCTCAGGGCCCTAAATACTAAACCCTAAACCCTAAATAGCAGTTTCCGTTTTCTTTTCCGTTATCCCTATATATCCCTACATAACCGCGCATCCCACTCAAGCAAGCCCATGGCTTCCTTATGGTTTTGGGTTCAGGGTCTCAGGTTAGGATTTAGGGTTGGTGCATGAAAGCCGGACAGAAGCCGTGACAGTGCAGATGCCGCATTGAACCAACTAGAGACTGCTCAAATAGAAAGCTCGTGTCTATATTCTTCACAATAACGGGTGGACTGTTCCACAATGATAGGGGGATTTCTGCGCGCCAGATTCCTATAATACGGACCGTGTCAGTATCATATGGCTATAGTCCCCGTTAAGTAGATAGAATATGGGGTATATAAAAGGGATCCATTAACACACCCAAAATCATATTCTATCTACTTAAGGGGGATCTTACTGCAAAAGGATCCTGACTTTGGGAGTTGGGGTATCTAAAACCACCTTATTTCACAAGCAGCCCCCTTTCAATCCCTAGACTCCCGAACACGCCCAAAAGCCCCAATAGTCCTGCTTAAGTAGCTAGAATATGAGGTTTATGCCGGTTTAGGGTTTATAGGGTCTATGAGATCTTTTCGTGCTGTTGAGCAATTCCAGATTCTATCTACTGAAGGAGGACTATACACGCAGCCCCACAGCTACTCCAAAGGGTTTACTTGGCCATGCTTTTTGTGAGGCCCAAAAGATAGCAAATTACATAGGAACAACTTAGTATCCAAGTCAGTACAGTACTACATGAGCTATCGTCTAAACTCCGCTTATCCCCCTTAGCGACCCCTAAAACATCCTAAACCCTGTACTAGACAAACAGACACCCAACAAATACTATGAGGCACTATAGAGGAAACTCTCGACCCTATGTCACAAAGTATGACTCTGGTATCCGGACCGTTTGTGTACACCCTGAACCCCATACCCCGCGCACCGACAGGTGGCGGAGCAAAGGCGACACGTGCGGCCCAGTGGAACAGCGCTGCCTTTAGGGTTTAGGGTCTAAGGGTTTAGGAGTCATAAAGGTTCCAGGTCAGAAGGTCTTAGTTCAAGTAACCCTAAACCCTAACCCTTACAGATTCTAAGGTTTAGGGTTTAGGGGTTTAGGGATTCAGGGTTTAGGAGTTTGGGGTTTAGGGTTTCACTTGCCGTGGTTACCCAAAGAGTCCATGTAGCTAAATAATATATACGTGGGCCCCACAGAGGTTCCCATAAAACCACTTTGGGGCCCAAGTATATATGTGGACCCTTCGGGGCTACTAGTAGGGAATGACAATGGAAAAGAACCTGAAAGCCACTAAACTTTGGAGGATCATGTAGGGGCTACTATAGGGATCCACTCCTAGTTCCGACGTATTCAAAACCAACGACAGCAGGTAAATTAGGATTTTGGGTTTTAGGCTGATCTTCTAGGCCTGGCCTCAGAAAAAGCCTGGTCAAAGACTTAACGTTCAGAGTGGGAGGGAGTAGCGGTGTAAAGTTCATTGAATGTTGCGGAAGCAGGTAGTGCAAGAGACGCAGGGAGCAAATGCAGGCAGGCTGTGGCAACGTCTACCTACAGGCTTTAACGCTATTGACTGTCGGACCACTCCTGTTAGCACTGGATGGTTGATCTTCAAAACAACTGGTGCTAATACCAGGCTGGTTCATGCAGTCAGCAACACCAACAATCCAACAACCCGAATTATGAAGAGGACTGCTGTCAGGAAAGGTAGCTGCTGGACAGGTGCGACTTTCTTGCCAGAATCAGAAGTGAGCATTTTCCATGTAAATCCTAAACCCTACACCCAAAACCCAAAAAAAACCTAAACCCATCTCCTAAACCCTAAACGTGCAACAATTGGTAATGGCAAGGCTGGAGATGCTAACGCACAGCCAAACTTCCGCGTCAAATAGCATCACAACCTACAGGATACTAGGCCACAAGCATGAGTGCAGGTGGCGCTTTTCAACGACTTACGTAGTTGGGAGTGGCTAGGGCTTACTGACCCTAAACCCTAAACCCAAATAGAGAGACACTTGGCATTCTGTAGGTTTAGGATTCAGGGCTTTGGGCTTAGGATCTTGTGGTTTACGGTTACGGTTCAAGGTTTAGGATGTAGGGGCTTAGGGCTTAGGATTTAGGGGTTGGGGAGTTTAGGGTTTAGGAAGTTTAGGGGATTTAGGGTTTGGGGGTTTCGGGAGGAATGGAATCTCTGGAGTGAGTCACCTTAGGCATTCGTCTCCCGCAGTGTTCCAACAAAACCCAAAACCAGGCGCCAGTGTGTCAAGGATGGAGGAAATCTTGCACCACCCTTGACTCAAGGTTTAGAGTTTGGGTTTGGTAGGGAGTGGCAGAATACATCATATGCTTTGGAGTTCAGGGCTTATCTGGTCTCAAGAATAATACTTACCAGGCAGCTCCAGCACTTTGAAGTACTACGTGGAGCAAGTTTCCTCCATCCACCAAACAACCCATGTGCAGACAAGACGAAACCTTGAGTACTGCCCCCCCCCACCCAGTGGCAGCCTATAATATGGGTAATATTAAGGGCTCATTATACAGATTCATTATTACAATACGAGTGCTTACCGACTGTTACTGGGTGCGGGTCGTATCCAAACAAAAGCTTGAATACTGCCTCCAGCCCAGCCCAAAACTCCCAATCAGTGGTGGAGAATCAACAAGCAAATGGAACATGAAATGAGCCATCGTCTGAAGTATGCCCCTTAACAACCCCTATAGTGGTCCCCTAAAAAGTCCCCTATAAAACCCCATTCAACGAGTTTTAGACTCTAGTACAAATGGCAACCTTAGGTCTCCTTAAACGGAGATGTAGTGTTTGATGTTCTGGTGAATGGGAGTCACATGGACAAGAACATGAAATGGGCCTTCGTCTAAACTCCTAGTAGCCCCCTTACTACCTCCTATGATACTCCCCTACATAACATCCTTTAAAGAGTTTAGATTACAGCTCAAGTGGAAGCTGGATTATACTGAGGCATCTGGGGACGAGCCTGTAGAAGCTGGTAAATTGTCAACAATTTGAACAAATTAGGGTTTAGGGTTCATAGGGTGTTTTGTTTAAAGGGTTTAGAGCGTCATTAGGTTTGTTCTTTTGTTTGAACCCTGGTGCAGTACGGCCCCTAATGTTGGAGGCACTCAAATGAGGACCCATAATCTTGACAACCCCCGCACCCTAAACCCACCTGTCATCAGAAGCTCTTCCACGCAAGAATTCGTCCTTTACCCAGCCTTTGCCCTACATCTACTTTGGTTTAGGGCTTTCAGGATTTTGGGTTTATAGGGTTCATGCAGCTTTGGGTTGTTTTAAGGTTTTTAGGCTTTAGGACTTATAGGGTTTGTTAGGGTTTATAGGGCTTAGAAGGTGTATAGGGTTTAGGGTCGTATCCCTGAGCACTTAAACCCCCAACCGAGATACAGATGTTGTGGCACTTGTGGGCCTCCATTGGATGAACGTAATTGCAGTCAGTATGGCGGGTTGCCGGATTAAATTTGCAAAGTTGGGCTTTCCCAAACAATTTAGGGTTTTGGGGTTTAAAGTTTAGGGTTCAGGGTTTTAGGGTTTAGTTTCCCGAACAGAGGACCTCAACATACATCCCCCACCATGCTCCAATCCTCATTTTTCGGGACCATCCATGGAGAGGCGCCCAATTTTCGGAAGTCCCCTAAACCCTAGACCCTAAAACCTTAAAACCATAAAACCATAAAACCATAAACCCTAAACCCTAAACCTTAAACTTTGAAACATATATGTTTTGGGAGCCTATGGGGCCCTATTTCCAAAAGCCTGGACCTTAAATACACGAAGCCTAGCAACATAAGGCTGCCATGAAACATGTGAGGGATACAAAAGGACTTCAGGGGCCTCTTAAACGATTTTTCGGCGGAGCTGGCGGTATTTTGGCTTATGGCCCGCCAAAGACCTGCATACCAGACACATACAGCCACCAAAATTCAGAAGGAACCCTAAATTCACTCACCAAAAACCTGCAAGGAACCAACCAATTCTTTAAATCTGACAAGCTGCAACGGCTCCAAGCGTTATCCATGGATGACGGCGGCGGGGGCGCATGCTGACTTGAAAAAGCAAGTGAGTAGCCTTTCAATGGTCGCACCGCGTACGGATATATTCTTCTCGCTACCGGGTATGATCTTTCTCTATAGCATATCACTGTCGGATCACCCAGAGGGTCAGCTCCATAAGGTCAAGGATATCCATGTAGACCTCTGCTCTTCCTGGCACCCTGCTTGTAAACATTTTTGCAGCTGCGTGCGCAAATCCTATCATCAGCAAGCAGAAGCAGTTGTAGTCGGAAACCTGTGAGTATTATTGGGACTGTGAAGCTCTTTCAGACTGAAGGCAGCTTTGGCCTGCAAAGGATGCTGAAGCAGCAGCGGCGCTTGCCATCCCAAAACCCAACATGCACGGCCTGTATATGCAGTGTGCCATCCAGGCAACAAATCTTATGCACCGGGACCAGGACTTCAGCATTCAACATTTATGAGATCTGCTGAGACGCTGACATCCCATGGAAAATCTGTAATGGTCAGCTGCTCCAAAATATGAAAACCAATTAACTTCAAAGCTTCTTTCAGGAAGGACAGTTGCAAGTAATTACAGCAAGTGTCCAGGTACCCGGACTTCACCACCAGAATCCCCAATCCTGGCCACCAAACTCGCAAGCAACAAACCTAACGCAACCCGCCCCTTTCGTAATGACTGTC
The DNA here is from genome assembly GCA_905231905.1 of Symbiodinium pilosum. Classification (NCBI taxonomy): domain Eukaryota; class Dinophyceae; order Suessiales; family Symbiodiniaceae; genus Symbiodinium; species Symbiodinium pilosum. The sequence continues at coordinate 10,553 of CAJNIZ010044314.1, forward strand.
CCCTAGGATCCAAGAACTCAAATCATTGGGCTCCAGGCGACCAAAAGCAGTCCTGCTAAATTCTGAAAACTAAATAACAGTTTCCTTTTTATTTCCCATTATCCCAATATAACCCTTATTTAACCCCTATATGGTAGTTTCCCAAACTAAGGGGACCCAATATCCTGAACTCCTGAGGCAAGGTGCCTTGACCTTCCAGGCACTGCAGGCCATGTCCGTAGCAAAAATCGACAAACAGTGAAGGCCCCAAGACTCAACAAACTAATGTAGACCTACAATTAACAAGCCCCCTCCTTTTAAGGGTCTTAATATGCGGATTCCTATTATAATCCCTATCAAGGGGATGGGTTTATTAATGACGGGCCTACATTAGGCAGGACTTAGATGAGTAAAACAAACAGCTATACTCTTTGTCTCCTCCAAGCCCTAGCTTCAGACCGTGGACCCGCAGCCACACACCCTTGACCTGAAATCTAGACCGCCCACCCTGCTTGGTCACCTGGGCATTTTTTACGAATTAAGGGCCCATTTCTGGGGAAATCCCTATGTCACAGATGAAAAGTGTTTTTTTTTGTTTTCTCTCTCTCTCTCTATATACATGTATGATACATATATATATATACATAGGGGCCCTGAACGTCCTAAATAACCAACAGCCCTGAGCCCTCTGGCCTAGGGGCTTGGAATTCTCACCAACCCACCCCAAGACCCTAGGGTCTAGGATTTAGGGCAAGCATGTTAAAAGTATCCTCATACGGTCACGGCCTCTTAGTGGTGCCGAATAAGACTGCAAAAAGTCTAAGTCTTAACTACTCGGGTCATGACTACCAAGCATAAGTACGCAATGACCAGTACTAGACCCCGGACCCTACACCCCCAACTCCCCTAGCCCTTTAGACCCTAGCCCCAGAACCCTATACCCCAGACCCTCAACGCATAGAACGTAACCCCACAACCTTACCACCCCCAAACCCTGTACTTCCTTGCGCTTAGTGGGGATGAATAACTACAATCCTGATTTGATCTCCATGTAAATCCTTTCTTCCCTACTAACCCGAAACCCTATATAATATCTTCCCCTCGGCCCTACAAGCCCCCAGTAAGTATATAGTCCCCCTTAAGTAGATAGAATATGGTGTGTGTATAGACATATAGATATATACATATGGGAATCCTGTTATAAGATACCCCAAGCCATGTTCTATCCACTTAAGGTGGACTATAGACCCGAGACTGTGCATCCCGGCATAGTTGTGGCCCGGTAGGACGACAGTCTCTGACGGAAGCTTGCAAAGTCGATCCAGGGACTGAAGCCTCCGTGGCCAGTTTAGGGTTTAGAATTTAAAGTTTGGGGTTTCGGGTTTGCGTTGCAGGTTTAGGGTTTAAGGTTTCGGGTTTAAGGTTTGGTGTTTAGGGGTTAAGGTTTAGGGTTCACGACTTTGGGTCCGTTACGCGGATACCGGATGTTTTAGAAAATGGGGGGGAGGTATCCTTAGATGCCTGTAAAATCGTCATAGTTATTAGGGTACTGGCTGGTTTGGGGTTCATCGTTTCTGAAGCAATGTTACCTCTGAGTCCTTCGTACTGGGACATATATCAAGATTTTCGGGGCTGGCCTGAAGGAGCATATAGATGAATAGCTTTGACAAACTCCCAAATAAGCCGAATAGGACATTGGATTACAGGACATGTCCTGCAGTGATAAACTTGAAAGGATTATAAAGGAGTGCCATGAATTAGCAGGGCTCCCAGACCCCCTCCTAGTACTTGGCAATATACTATAAGATACCACGATGGGAATGTGCAATATTCCAGGGAGAGGTTAATATCATAGCGGCAAGTGACGACCAAACATCCTTGGGTTTCTGGTCTTACAGTATGCTACCCTAAGCCCTACACCCTGAATGACAGATTCTTCTCGGCCCAACATGTCAGTAAGATGGTAGCGGCCCAACAGCCAAAACAAAGCTGGAGAAAAGCACATACAGTCCAGCAAAATCCTAGCTTTATGATCTAGGCGTCTGGGATGCGGGGAAAGGCTTGGAGATAAGGGCGCAGGAAGCAGGATCTAAGGCCGAAAGCAAGATTTGCAAACCTGCAGCATTCTTTAGACTGGCCCCGTCCTCCGAATTGACCGGATCCTTCTGTTTGACATGGTAGTTTCCCAAAGTAGGGGGACCCAAGTATAGAGCCCACAATACTATAACCCTTATTATAGGACCCCCCCAAAGAAGAAAAAGAACCCCTTAATTCTATGAAACCCTGAACCCCCCCTATCTTTCTTCTTGGCAAGCCCCGGTGAATCGGGTGGGGCTCGATACGAAGATGGCCCTATAGGAAAACATAATCCTACTTCTTTGGGCGTATGATTTCTCTGCTTCACCTGTAGAATTCGGAGTTATGAGGAACTGAATTAGGCCCCTTTTCTAGTTTTACATGAAGCCTAGGATCCCAAGACGGGGCAAAGTACTACGTAAGGAACCTAGGATCCCGAAACGCAGCAAAATAGCACGTAAGGAGCCTAGGATGCCAAAAAAGCGGAAAAAGTATTATGCAATCTGCAATCCAAGCAGCATGTGATGGTGGTTGGACTCCATCAAATCAGTGCGCCCTGCACCCCCGACCTGAATAATCAGGTTAAAAAAGGAACTGATTCTCCCAGGGTTTGTAGGGTTTGATGGGGTTGCATTCTTTGGGGGGCGCATCATCACGGTCCAAATACCTATATGCTATATGTTTGGTGCCCAAATATGCTCTTGTATGAGTACTTTGGCACCTATGTGTATACCATAGATGTGCATGCCCTAAACCCTAAACCCTAAACCCCTAAGCCCTAAACTCTAAACCCAGAATGCTAGGTATGGCCTTGGAGACTTACCGATATGGGGGCCAGTCAAGCCAGGCAGCTCTCAGGGACGGCATGGATATAAGGGCATAATCAGGAGTCTGGGGATCCCACTTAGGGTTTAGGGTTTAGGGATTAAGGTTTAGGGTTTAGGGATTTGGGTTTAGAGATCCGGGTTTAGGGATTAGGGCTTAATGTAACCATAGCATTAATAAAGGGGGTGGCAATAGCATTGAGTTGCCGGACCGGAAAAATTCCCGCACAAGCAAATTTGCTTTCTAACAAGTTTTGAGCCCAACAAGGTCTACTTAGGTCCAATTGCAACAATAAAGGGGTGGCAATAAAATATTTTTCCGGCCCGGAATATCCCGAGTTTACTAGATGTCCGTTTATTTGTACTACTGGTACTACGAGCTGCACTACCTAGTCCTACCGCCACCCCCATCATTTATTATTGAGAACCCCCCCTTCCATAAGCCCGAATCGCAAAACAAGTTCTGGGGGGGATTTATTAATGTCACGGTAACATTAATGTAAATAAGCCCATTTCCAGGTTCCATGCTTGTTCGGGAAAGGTTATCTGGATTGCTGCTACGGAAATTAAATTCAAGTACTTTTCTTTACGCAAACCCTACTAATCGTTTTCCCCTAATATTGAAGGGCTCCCCCCCAATGCAGATACTCGGAATCGTATTAGGGGTGGTATTTATCGTACGACACCAACATTAGTATTAGGGGATGTATCTGAAACCTGATTAAGAATCCTACAACAGTCGATTCATTCTAATAAGGGACGTATTCGGATCTATTTGAAATTTGGGCCTCATCAGGGACTATTTGAAATATGGGCCTTATTAGGGACTATTTCAAATGAGTGCCTTTAGGACTATTTCAAATTAGGGACTATTTCGAGTTAGGGCCTTAGTAGGGACTATTCCAAATTAGGGCCTGGGAATCTGTTTCTGAAATCATTATATATGAACTCCTTTATAAAAGCCATTCACAAACAATCAACATCTAGAAAACCAAGGAGATACCTTATCCTTAAGAGTCGTGCTAAAACCCCCCTAATTCAGAGGATCTGAGCCGCAACTAACTATGGCCTTGGCGCTGTTAAACATACCCTTAGGGTTTAGGGTTTAGGGATCCAAATAGCCCAATCTAGGTAATATTTACAGACTTTAGGGCCCAAAGTAGTTTTGGGGGGCAGATTTCAGAATTTGGAATTTGGGCGAACTCGTATTTAATATTAGGGGGGTTTAACATTAGGGGGAAGTGATTGTTTACCACATACCCATGTTCAGGTAGCTTACTTTCAGTTCCTTAACGGCAATCCAGCTTTGACCTAGCTGCTGGTAGGCTTTGAAACTCCTGGAAATCTGCGCCGCTCCAGGCGTAGATCCTTGTAGCCTCCTTCCGATGTTCTGCAACTGCTAGGTAGAGCACGTCATTGATACCTTTTAATCACACGCGGGTTTGGGTTTTGGGTCTTGGGCTTAGGCTTCAGGAATATGCCTGCTCTCATCGATGGGAACGGTAGTAACCCTGTACATGCTCCACTCTGGGGTATGTTTGCCTGTGAGGAAGGTTGTTTTTGGTTTTTTTGCGGGAAGCTGCAGGGCACGCTCTAAACCCTAAACCCCTGAACCCCTAAACCCTAAACCCCTTAGGGAAACCAGGGGAGTGAACCTTCCCACACAAGGAGCACGAATGTTGAGAAAGATCTACATGAGCCATAGTCTAAGAGTCTAACCCAGACCCCCTAAAGGATCCAAAACATGGCACCCCCAAATAATCGGCTTAGGGTTTAGGGTTTAGGATTTAGGGTTTAGGGTTTAGGCTTCCCCAATCCAATGTAGTATTGGGTTCATATTGGGGGGGGGGTCCATTTTTTAGATCCTTTAGAAGGTCTGGGAAAACTCCTAGAATCCCTTAAGTGGACCTACTATTACAAGGTGGCCTCCTAAAGTATCCCCCTTTCTTCGGCCTATATATAATCCGCTAGATTATAGCACCCCTTTTAAGGAGTGTAGACTACAGCTCACATTGGCCTTGCCAGAAGCCAGCATTTGCCAGGAGAAGCCATGCTCAGCCCTGACTTCTAAGCGCTGAACCCTTTTTCGCCAGAACAAAATCCTACGTATCCAGATAGTCCAATGTAGGTAGTATCTGTAGACTTTAGGGCACAATGTAGGTAACAATTGTATACTTAGATGTCTAGGGAAAGGATCAAGATAAACAGCACCAACCACGAAAGCCATGCAAGAATCTCAACATTCAATTCAAAGTCAAAGAAGGGACTAAGGCCATGCTGGAGAGATCATGTTGCAATGGTTCCCACCACCCTTCCCAATAATCAGGTCTGTGGCACCTCCTGCCCCCCCCCCCTGAAGATGCACCTTGATATTCATGATTAAGTTTCCCGGAAACTAACATGGAAACCCAAAAAGGGCCCTATAAAGACTACAGTCCTTCTAAAAGGGGACTATATGGGTTTCCACGTTAGTTTGGGGGAGTGTAAGTTTCCCGGCGTTTGCTTGGTGCCTCAGGATATTTTGCTGAGTATCGTGACACGATGTGCCTTCCGCTATGCCTTCCACTGCCTTCTGCGCGCAGCTTTTTGCAAATGGATCAAATTCTATCGTTTGTAAAAACATGCTCAAGAGGGAACCAAGAGAAAAGGATTTTTTTAACAACCCTAAACCCCGAAACCCTAAACCCTCGTGCCCTTCAGACAGGCCACAGCACAAAAGAAGAACTATCCCACGTTGTGGGACCTGATTATCGCTAAGCCCAGAAATCCAAGCGTTAAACCCCAAACCCAAATCCCTAACCCCCATAACCCCAAGTTCTGCGCGCACTGCGGCCACGACACGGAAATGCTCCAAGTCTACCGCCCACTCAGCAGCCAGCTCTTGCGACAATGCGAAATTAGACCCACTCCACTTGTGGATTGCTACACCCCCACCTGTTTCGGGAATGGAGCTGTTGCGGCGGCTCAGGTTTTAGAATTTCAGTGAGGTTTTCAAGTTGTGGGCGCTTTGGCATGTGAACGCTGGGGCTTAGAGCAGTTTTGTTTAGAGATCTCCTCCACGAGGAACAACGTCCCGGTGGAGCCGGTAGGGTGTTCAAGGCCAGTATATGGGGCTTTTGGGGCTTGGCTAACTTTCCGTAAACCTTCATTACACCCCTTTCCTTTGGGTATATGGACGAACAGAAAACATGATTCTTCCTGAACTACCTCACACGACCTGCGTTTAGGAAAGTAAGGACTTTTTGGCGTCAGGTTGCAAGGGTGGGTGCGCAGGCAGGACCCATGACATTAAAAAAGATCCCCCGAACAAGGGCAGAGTGAACCACATCTGAGTTTTTTGCACACAGGTCCCTTTGTTGGCGAAAGCCATGCCTTTCATGAACACAAAGCCCTTGTAGGCCCTCTAATCGACCACTTTGACACCTTACCAGCCCAAGCTGCACACATTTGGGCTATATAGGGTTATATAGGGGCTATAGAGGGTTGTATAGGGGTAATATTGGGGTTATATAGGGATAATGAAAAAGAAAATGGAAACGTCTGCCGTGGTCGCCATTTTCAAGTGTTCTTAAGAAAGTCTTGCCCCATACCCTCACCTCAACCGCAAAAATTGAGTACAGTATGGGACATTCGTTGCCCGGCTTCCCCAAAAGATCCTGGAGATAAAGGGATTACAAGGAGATTCTATGGCTCACTCATGCCCACACCCATGCCCACCCCCCCGCGTATGAGGCAAGGACGATTTGGATGAAAACCCATATATGATCTTGCTTAAAGCCTTCAAGCTCAACACAAGAACAGCATTCAACCCTTAAACCAGGATTCAAAGATTTCTATCGCAATGAACAGAGCCTCAAGTTGTTGGGTAGGGCTTTACAAAGCTAACAGGAAATCTGAAGTTTTCAAAGAAACCTTGAGTGCCTCCACTGATGAAGACCTTGAAGCCTCAACCCTGCAGCATATAAGCTATAGTCTAAACTCCTAGTATACCCCTCAATAACCCCTATAGCAATCCCCTATATAACCCGTTGTATAGGCCCCTTTTCGGGAGTTTAGACCCTAAACCCCATATAACCCCCTTTTACCAACAGCCTTCATGGCAGGCAATCGCTAGGATCTTCTGGCCGTCCACCTCGAAGTAAGAAAGGCCTCCGACTTACCGGTGCTTAAGCAGGAGTTGGAGAATGAATACAGGTATAGGGTTTAGGGTTTAGGGGTATGCACTATAATCTCCGTATATTTGCTTGGGATTGTATAAAGATGGTCATAAGGATCCGCTTCCGTACTTGACCCTGAGCCCTATCAACCCTGAGCCCCTAGAGGGAATAAGTTCCGTAAAGCAAGGGGTGCTTGAATTCATGAGACAGCCTTTAACTTCGAAATAGCAGCGTGTCGCACAGCTCGATGCACGCGGATCGACTCTTTGGCTCTTCATTACCGCCACATGACGGCACAATTGTGATGCCTAAACCCTAATTACAAAAGAAGCCTAAACCCTGCGCCCCAAACAAAAAACCTATAAACCTAAAACCCTACGCCCTAAACACAAAAGGAAGAATTGTTCCCTGCTGGGGCCCTTCTCCAACCCTGACCTCGTGGCTCGTTCTTGGTGCTGATGGTTTGGATGACTTCGAAGGATGTGCCATTCCTTGCTTGTGGTTGAATGTTTGTTGGGGGTTCGAGGGTCGGTGTTTCCAGTCCAGGGCTTTGAGGGTCATGGTTCTTTAGGTCTAGGCTCTAAGGTAGTTTAGGGCGTAAGGTTTAGGGAATGGCTGACTGGACAAGACCATGGAGACTACCATCTCATTTGGGATTCAGGGTTTTGAAATTTCGCGCAACAGAATGAAGTGTCAGAAGCGAAAGGAGGATGGATCTGTGTCATTGTCCCTACGCAAGAACCAAGAAAAATCTAGGAATCCCGTTCGTTCGTTTCCTATACCCTGAACCTTAAACCGTAAGTAAGAATCCACGCATAGACGCCCACCTGACCGCCGTCATGAAAGCTGGTCCCAGCCAAGAAAGTCGTGCCATCGATCACAAAGTCCTCCCACTTCTCCCATTCTAAATTCAAAAGATCAAGATATTTAGCGTTTAGGGTTTAGGGCTTAAGGGAGTACGGGGATTGGTGTCTTAGCCAACATAGGGATTAGGGTATAGGCCAAAAACTACCCAGGTAGATCACAAATAGCACAATGACTCTGATTCAAGTCAGACCCTAAACCCTAAAAGTCAAAAACCTAAACCGCTTGACCCTTGACCCCTGAACCCTAAACCCTAAACCCTTAGCCCTAAACCCTAGTTGACTGAGAGCAGTCCTCCCAGTCTGATCCCCAGCGAGTGGCAAAAGTCTGATATTCGGCGAAGCGAGAGCCATCCCATTGGTACAGTGTCGATTCATTACCTTTGGGGTTTAAGGTTAGGGTTTAGGGTTTATAGCGTTTAGGGTTAGGGTTTCGGGAGTAGGGTTTACCATTGGTAGACTGTCAATTCATTACCTTGGTCCCGACCTGGACCCCCTAAACCCTCTATAGGGTTCAGGGTTGCGTTTAGGGTTGAGGGCTTGAGGTTTATGTGGGTGAAATGATGGCCTAAGGCCCCTCAAAATTGCTCCAAAATGCCGTTTTACAGTGAATGTCGAGGTATCCCTGAGGAAAAAATAGGGTCCTTCTGTTGATACTAAAAATCCTGCATGACCTAAATATACAGTAGTCCCATTATTCCCAATGTATAATTAGTTAGGGTCATGCAGGATTTTTAGTATCCACCGTTTGCGTAAGTAAGTACGGCAACACAAGCCCCAAAGAGTGAAAAAGAATCCCTACTGCGGCCTCAGTTACCCTCCCGGTTTGCGACGGCAAGGTATGGCGTGGCACCCACTTCAACATGCTCGATGTCACCTGCAGGATTGCCAAAATCGCGGTGCCAATTGCTAAGCCCTGAATCTCCAACCATAAAGCATGCTGTAATGTTAGTAATCCCCTCCCCCTACTATAAAACCCCC